>JAODJX010000065.1:33119730-33134584 GCA_026776945.1 Isichthys henryi
TATACAAACAGCGTTCCTGGCCCAGGTGACCAACAAGGAATCCGACAAAAAAAGTAAAAAAAAAAAAAAAAACAACTACCCTAAATTCCGGTCTTTGACATCACAAAAGCAAGGCGTATAATTATTTCAAATCCTGGACACCGTAAATGTATTTAGGCCTAAGTATTAGTTTGTAGTCAAAACTAAGAAGATTCAAGACGAGCAGTAGGTATAGGCTACAGGCGTCGAAATTAGGTAAATACACTTTTAGATTTAGAGCTGAATGTTATTACTTTATGCTCATTACAAGTGTCACGAGAGTGTTTCAGCTCGAGCTTTAGAAAATAGAAATTTAATCGTTTTAAAGCTGCAACATTCTTTATTCCGCATTTACAAATACTTATTGTACTTAAGTTATAGACCTTAGTCTTTACAACCGGCGTTATACACGTCAGGAGATTTTTGCTGCAGTATTTTCTCATAAAACTCCTCTCTTTGGCCTGAGATAACTGGCCGTACAACCTAAAGATTAAGGCGAAGTAAAGATTATTACTCACCTGAATATCCATATTTAACATAGAGCCCAAAGTTTGAAAGCCGTTACCCTTGATGATAAAGACGAAGCCGCCGTTTGTCACTCACCTGTTGCTGTAAAACTCAGAAGAATGAAAATCGCCGTCGGTAAAGCGTCCATTTTAGCGGCAGGGTTTGCGCTGGATGCGGCGAGCGGAGCGCAGAGGAAGCTCCAGTGAGGGCAGCTTCCTTCTCCTCTATTGTTTTTGGCGGATCATGGACCGGATCATGGACCACTTGGTGCGACTCTTTAACATGAAATAGCCAAAGTAGGCGGCAGATGTTCATCGGGCCACGCAGCTGCGATCTCATCTCATCCTCAGGATGCGCAGGGCGCGATCAGCCGGCCCATCGCCCCGCTTTCCACATCATTTGCAAGCTGCTGACTACTAAAGTCTCAGCTTCATAAACTGTATTTAACGCACGAAGACGTAAACCGTGGGAGAGACAGCTAACACGCAGAAAGCCGCATTCAGCACTTAAGGTCGTCACGCCTCTACATTACGAATGCAAATTTGCCTGTAGTACACTTAATACGCCTTAATAACATAAGATATAGTCATTACTTTCCAAAACAAACTTTCCATGTCAGAATTCAAAACAAAACCGTTTTATGGAGTTTAGAGCCAACAGAAATGAACAGTACTATATATTACAAAAAATGTTATATTTGTACATCCTCGGCCTGTCTGCTCCCAGCATCCCCGCTCCCTGCCCACATCCTCAGCCCGTCTGCACTCAGAATCCCTGTACCCTGCCCACATCCTCAGCCCGTCTGCACTCAGAATCCCTGTACCCTGTCCACATTCTCAGCCCGGGCAGCTCGTCCTGCAGCCGACCCCGAGACTCTCGGGTTCATGAAGTGTGACAACAGTGAATTCCCCAACATCACTTCAGGTGTGACAAGCACTGGGATCTGGTGTATATTCAGAAAGCTGGTCTACTGCAGTTAAATACAGATTTTAAAGTCCAGTTTAATGATTGTGAGAGTTACCAAAGTCCGATTGCCTGGGAAGACTGAAGAATGAAAATCGCCGTCGGCTGAGGCATTTTGGTGTTGGATGGTTACTGTTTTATTTCTGCTTACACCCACTTTTGGCCCATCCCTAGTGGTAATGACATGAACGTGCTCCAGCCTAAGTGCAGGTTGGAGCTCATACTCAGAAGCATCTGATGAGACACCTTGTCTCCAGCTGGCAGTGTCAGGCCCTGACCCAGCTCACAGGTACAGCCATGAACCATCCCCCCCCCTCACTGCACCACTTTGTCCTCCATCTATTGTGAGCTATTTTTAGGTCTTTGAGCCACCCTTCCCACTCGACACACGGTGAGACCTCTCCAGCCCGCTGGGCACCCCGACGGCCATCTTTTCTTGTGTATCTGTAAGTTTAGTATCCATGGCGACAGCCCTGGCAAAGGCAGCATTGATGAGCTGCTATTGTCTTTCTTTACTTTTGTGCTTGTGCCAAAACACACAAACCCGGTGGGTCGGCCGTGGGGGGGTGGGTAGACATGCCGCTGCAGGCTGCTTCCTCGGGGTGGGTCGATGTGCATGTCAGAGTGACCCCCCATGGGCTGTACACTAGTTTAAAAAACTGCTTCCTGGCTGTGAGGCCCTGTTTCCAGATGAAGGTGACCCTAGACACGCTTACCATGTTGATTATGTCATTTCCAAGTGTTTTTTGAGCTGCCATTTTGTCAGGGGGCACCGGGAAGTCAGTGATGGACACGTTCATCCACAGCGTCTGTGCGTTCTGTCCAGCAGATCAGATCCAGATCTCATCATATTCCCAGAGCCTGATGACCAAAAGCCACATAACAGTGTCTGTGTTGCGGCTACCTGCTTATTTACCTCCTTTGCTGATACTGACATGATTGTGTTCATTCTGTCCCCCATTTTATTAACCATATCCTACCCCCATTGTATCTCTGCATCATGTGGTTAGGTTCACCAGTCTCACAGCTCCTGAGTTGTGGGTTCAAACCCCACCTCTGGTCTTTGTCTTGGGAGGCTACACATATTCTGGTTCCCTACTACAGTTATGGAGCTGATAGCGATGGATCTCCTGCCCAACAGGTAGCCCAGTTTAGTACCTCATGCTGCCTAAGAGGTGCTCCAGAACCTCCGGGACCCTGCTGAGGAGAAGTAGCTGAAAGACATGACAGCTTATGTACTGCTGGAATCCATGCATTTTAATAAGTTGCATGGACTCATCAAGGCCGACCTCCTTGGTAACTTAAACATGGCAGATCGGTCTGTAAGAAGGTCAGCTGAGTTCAGCTTTAGGCCCAACAGCTACAAACAAAAGCAATACCACCGAAAGCCTGTTTACAGGATGTGAGTAATGACGCCACTAATTGTTACAACTTAAATAAAAGGGACTTGTTTGTATTTTGAGGAAGTTATAGTCTGTGGTATGTCTGTCACCATAGTTACATAGTTACACCATTTTCCACACCTATTGTTTACGTTAAAAAGGGTACAGAAATTTCCCAAACCTGGAATTCTGCAATAATCTGTTGTTTGAGAAAACTAACCTTTAGCGTGCTAGTGAGATTGCTAGTGCTACCATCTTTGCACTTGCTTTTAATTGTGATTTTTAACTAAACAGAATAAAGGATAAATCCAAAGATATGACAGAGTGTCACTGTAAGCATTGTCGGCGCTGCGGCCACCTGAATCTGGACCCACATGAAACCTTGCCTTTCAAACGCGACTCGGGCCACCGAGGGACTGGAGCGTGCTTTGTGGCCTGAAACGCCCCCCCCCCCATGCAGTATGGATGGTGTCCCGCTGGTATTTTTAACTCCCCTATCAGCTGCTCTTCAGCGAGTTCATGCTCAGGAAGTTACGCCCTCTGCAGGAAAACATGGCACATGACCTCAATCAACGGGGCCACCATGCCCCCCCCACCGCTGTGATATTCCAAAGGAGAGGAAAAATATAAAAATGGTGATGGGGTAGAAAGTCAGGGACAGCAAGAGTGACTGCAGCGGGGTGCCACTGACCCGCCAAAAGCACCACCAGCCACACCCTCTAATTCACAGGCCAGGCATATGGACCCAGTATTTCCACCAGTATGCTTCATACTGCTGTGCTGGTACCAGTACTATTAGGGGCAGGCTGTTTCCCAGCTAACAGAGAACATTCCCAGAACTTTATTTATAGGTCTTCTCAAAATGGTCAGAGAGCGTTCTTACTGTAACATTAGTGGAACGTTATTTCCACATTGTACATTTTAACAAAGGTTAGTAGGTTTCTCAATATTAGCACAATAACATTATTACATTATTATTAATCATTAATGTTGAAATATTGTTTTGTAATAAATGTATTACTTTATTCAAGTGCAATAATGTGCTCTGTAAACGCACCATCTGGCCTCGAACCCCTGACTTTATTGGCATAACATGACAGTGTTCCACGCTGCTGTACCATGCCCTTCTTGGAAGGGCTATAGGGTTCTCCTTGCACTGGGCATTTCATAATGAAGCACCAGGCAACATGTACCAGGGCGCTATACACAGGCTACAAGCATGCCGGGATATGATAGTCCCACCTGCGCTACAATAAGTTGCATAACTCTGGGCAAGAACAAGCCGTTCTCCTACTAGATGCATTGTTCTTGTAGGCTCTGCGGAAACTGAAGGAACTTCCCCTTTCACGTAAGGCCCATTTACCAAACCTGTGATCAGCTGATCTGTTTGTGCCGTGAGCCGATGGTCGTGTGGTGATATTTTAGGCTCATTAGGCGGAATGAGCTGACGAAGCTACACAGCAAAAAAAAAAAAGCAGTGGACACTGTGTAGCAATAATTACCGGTGTGTAGTGTTAATTACCAGTGTGTAGCATTAATTACCAGTGTGTAGCGTTAATTACCAGTGTGTAGTGTTAATTACCAGTGTGTAGCGTTAATTACCAGTGTGTAGTGTTAATTACCAGTGTGTAGCGTCAATTACCAGTGTGTAGCGTTAATTACCAGTGTGTAGTGTTAATTACCAGTGTGTAGCGTCAATTACCAGTGTGTAGTGTTAATTACCAGTGGGCAGCATGTGGCTCAGTGAGCTTAACCTGTGTGCTTGTGATCGGAGGGCTATTGGTTAGTACCCAGCTTCAGCACGTCTGGGGCTCCTTCAGGAAGTTCCTTGATACACGCTCCCTCGCCCCCCCCCCCAGCTCCCTGGGTGCCTCAACAGGCAGCTGCCCCTTGCGGCCAGCTTACTCAGCAAAGAGGCAGTTGAGGGAGGCGTAAAGAGAATTTCCCCAAGGGGATCAGTTAGGTCAGGTTTACAGTGAAAGGTGTAAGGAGCACAAAACATGGATCCTGCTGAGCAGTGTGGGAGGTAAAAACCACGCCCCGCATGAAATGACTCGGAATTCCCAAACAACAGTGAGCATCGGGTATTATTAGTCAGCGAGTGCTGATACTGACAGCGTGCAGTTTTTGGGTGCTGTTAGATTGCCAGAACAACACCCCTCTGATTCTCCCCCTTTACCGACTCACTTTAGGCCGGACAGTGCTGAGACAGGGTGAGATACAGGGAAGGAAGACATTCATCAATGGGCACACACACACACACACACACACACACAATAATCATATCTTTATGGGGACCGCTCAGTCATTTCTATGGGAAAAATGCTAACGCTAACTATGACAACCTTAACCCCCACCCAGCCTTAAGCATAACCATAAGTAACCAAGCAAAATACAAGAGTTTTTGCATTTTTTGTGTTTTTTTTATTGCAGTCACAGATTTTTATTAAATTGAGGAAGTGGCTCACCCAGGCCCTCCTGGAGTGGAGTCATCCAGCAATCAGCACGCCGAGTGGACCAGGAAACAACCCACATCCTGGGCAGGGAGACGTTTTCCTGGTCCAGAACTGCCTGGGACACAGTGTCACCCTGTGGGGACCTGGAGGCAGAGGGAGGCTGTGAGGGGGCAGGGTGGAATTTGCCTTCGGTCAGACCTAGCATTGAAGTTGGCCAACAGCAAGGACTGGAAGAAGATTTCAGATCTTAGACGTGTGCAGAAGGACCCTCTGCTGCGGTCACTACACTTCAATGCACAAGAAAACCAGCAGGATCAAATCCTGGGAAGTGATGCTCCTCCCACTCATTTCTCAGCTGTTTGGAGAAGAATGAATTATTTGTGGCAGCCAACCTCTCTAGTGGATAGCTGTCTGCTCATGCACCACCTCGCACTTGCAGAGGTTTTCTACCACAGCCTGCAGAAGTGTCAGGAAGGAGAGGCATCCCTCATGCCAGACCGAGGGCGCCGGGAGAGGACAGGGCGATAGCCTGGTAAAAATGCTGTTTTCAAGAGCTGATGATACAATTACAGTTTGCTGTAGATGCCAGGAAATTTAATCAGTAAAAATTCCCAAAGTCTGCATCCGTCATTTCTGAACAACTGTTCCCACATTAGAGTCACGTTATGTAACAAACAACACAAAATACCCTCGGGGTGAATCCTGGCATCAACCACCACAGTGAATTCTGAGACAGTCTTCTGCTAATGGAATCAGCCCCCGCTCACAGCTGCTACTGTAGGATGCTACAGTGCGGGGCATGCTTGTCGGGGGTCCGCTCCATGCCCGTTGGGGGTCGTGCTCAAATCACGATTCCCAGTGGCCGGGTATGTCTCAGTCCACGCGCGACTTCGCCCGCCTGGCTCCACACACACGGTCCAATCCGAGCTGGTCGTTTGCTTAAACGTGCACATGCACACACACACACGTGCACACACATGCACACACGCACACACCCGTGCGCTCACACACACCCACACACACACCTTTACCACACAGCGCCTTTCAAGCTTTGCCAGAAAGGGGAGTGTGACGTCCCGGAAAGGGCACATCTCCCACCGCCAGCTTCCTGTGGGTTTGGAAATGTTCCTGGCTGGGAGCAGCGGTGACCTGCCTGTAAAACGGTGGCGATCCCATTCAGCACATCTGAAGGACGGAGTGACTCTGTGGGGTGAAAGGTCAAAAGGTCAAAACCGGTGGCTGCAGGCAGACAAACTGTACAAGGTGGGGAAGCTTCTGTTTCCTACAAACCCAGAGAGGCCTGCATGCCTGGGGGGGGGAGGTGGGGGGGTGACAGTCAGACAAATAGCCTACTTTATTTCCTTAGTGTACAGTTTTATCCAAAGTAACTGACACTGTTGAGGAAACTGGACCTGACTGTCTCTGGAGCAATTGGGGTTAGGGTTAGTTTACCGTTTCGCCACTAGGTGGAACTGTTGCATTATAATAAGAAACCAGGAATATATTACGGTAATTATGACTTGCAATAGAGGGAAGAGTTACAGTTTTTGCGTGCTTGTTCAGATTTGACCCCATTGTTAGCACAAAGCTCTGCTTATACCTTACTGGAATACCTAACCCTATCCCAGGAACAATGGGTGCAGGCGGGAACCAACCCTGGGCAGGTACCAACACACCGCAGGGCACACAAACTCACACACACCAATCAGCCTACCGCGCACGCTTTTGGACCGTGAGAGGAAACCGGAGCCCCCGGCAAAAACCCAAGCGAACACGGAGAGAGCATGCAAACTTCACACAGAAAGGTCCTACGCCCAACCCGCGGACTGAACCCAGGACCTGCTTGCTGTGAGGCAGCAGCGCTAAGCACTGCACCACTAATAGTAATAACTAATAGTAATACCTTCGGGATTTCTACATCCCGGGGTTTACCATCATATCATACCTGCCAAGCCTTTAACCTACACACAGCCCCGTCGCAAAAGTATGTAACATCCACCCAGCCGTTTATATGGCTCTTCATTCATTTATTGTATGTACTGGTTCTAATTTGCACACGGTTTATTATTACAATGCTGTGTATTTCCTGTATACTTAGTCACTGATGTTCTGGGACGTTTTTTTCACTTTGACAGTGATTTGATAATGTGACCAAACCGTCAATAATGCATCTGTATGTGTGACTGACCTAATAGTCTAAGTGCCTCTGGTCAGAACAAGCTGCAGGAATGATACGCCTTGTTGGCGACAGAGGTGTTTGCTTTATGATGTTGAATTATAAAACATTGTATGCGAACATTGCAGTCGTGTTTTTTGCTCTTTGTTGTAGCCAGTGTTTCCAGCTGGTCCTGTGAGTTCTGATGATGTCGGCAGATCGGTGTATAAAGAGGTAAACGCCTTAATATTATTACCCTTGTTAACAGCGCAAGTTCCAAATTATGTTATGGAGGTAAATCGCATGCAGATGACATCTTGGGATGAAATATGCCAAATGCATCAAACTTGTTTAACATGACGCATGGAAACATTTCTATCAATGTGAATTAACGCTCGTTCTTCCTTGCAGACTTGTTATCCAGTCCTTCTGAAATTCATATGGCCGGGTTCTAGTATATTTCTGGCGATCATCTTTGGGTTTTTCGCGCTGATGGTACGTTATTCGCGCGTCTCTTCTTACGCAGCATCGGACATGTTAACTGAGAAGCCTTAGTTGTGTCCTGATTAAGCCGTCCCTTGGGACGCCATACCTAAATCAACTTTATCCCAGAGGAAAAATGGTATTCAATCTTCATGAATGTAATATTTTACATCATTTAAATAAAAACATATAGTCTAGATGGCAGAATATTACATCAGTATGAGTTCATGTAGTCAAAGGCAGTTTGTTGTTTCTGGGGCAACACTTCGTAAGTCACGCAGGGGCCCCCTTTAGTGTAATGACTTTTTGTGGCCAACAGGTGATGCTCTAACCTCACGGTCCCCAATCAAATGCTTGTTTTGAATAGTGGGAAACAGTGTTCTGTAGAGGACACAAGTAACTTACCACCATTTAGTGCAAGTACAGCATCGTCTATAACCAATATATGTATAACTGAGGCTGATGTGGTACTGAGCCTAGCTAAGCTCAAAATAAATTAATCGCAGGACCCTGATGGCATCTTACCTATAGTTTTAAAAGTACAGATATTTTATGGGTTCCACTGAAGTAAAGGTAGCTGATAATGAGAAAGACCTCAGTGTGTATATTGATGCTTCCATGTCCCACTCTCGCCAGTGTGGGGAAGCAATTAGAAAGGCCAGTAGGATGTTGGGTTGCATCTCTAGGTGTGTCAAGTTTAAGGAAGGTGATGCTACAATTATATAATTCCTTGGTAAGACCCCACCTAGAATATTGTGTGCAGGTTTGGTCACCTTACCTTGAAAAGGACATTGCTGCCTTGGAAAGGGTTCAACGTAGGGCTACGAGAATGATTCCTGGTCTTATGAGGACAGGTTAGCTGAGCTGAATCTGTTTAGCCTCGAGCAAAGGAGACATGATCCAGGTATATAAGATTCTAACAGGTCTGGATGTTGTTCAGCCAAATGGCTACTTCAGTATTCGTTTAAATATTAGAACTCGTAGCCATAGGTGGAAATTAGCGGGAGAACATTTTAAAACTGGATTTAAGGAAGCACTTCTTTACTCAGTGCGTAGTCAGAGTATGGAATAGTCTTCCTGCTAGTGTAGTGCAAGCTAAAACTCTGGGTTCCTTTAAGTCAGAGTTAGATAAGATTTTAACAACTCTGAGCTATTAGTTAAGTTCTCCAAAAACGAGCTTGATGGGCCAAATGGCCTCCTCCCATTTGTAAATTTCTTATGTGAACGTAACATCACTGCATAGACGTCACCCAATACCTCAGTTTCACAGAGGGGACGATGCTCAGTCAACCCAACAACAACAACAACAACATGACCATATTAGCAAAAAAAAAAAAAAAAACCAAACTAAATACACGAATAGCGGCCACAAGGCATGCTGGGAGATGGCTGTCCATAAGCTACAGTACCTTCACAGGGTGAAGTTCACTCAGCAAATGTACCTTTCAATGTCTATGAAACTAAAACAGAAAAATAACAATGTTATTTCCCCTCAAACTGTGGTGTTTCAGCAGATTCCTACACATCCCATTCTCCTCCCACGAGTTGCATACACGATTGCTCTTCACCTTCAAAGCACTAAAGGCCACGTCCACCCACTACAATATGGGCACTATGCAGAACAAGAGAATTAAAAAAAAAAAAATAAAAATTTTTAAAAAAAGCAGCGTTGTAGAATGCAAAAATGAGGGCGGACAATACTACAGCTGAAGGGGGCAGTGCCACCACCCCCCCCCCCCCCAAGCACCAAGCCTGCAAATTTGTTTTCTTTGAGGGGAAATGCTAGTTGCCAGAGTTTCATTTTGAAAAATGTCTGAGGGAAAAAAACCAGTGTCCCAGTCATTAAAACTCTTCAAATTAGTGATCTGGTGACCCTGCAACAGCAATAACAAAACCCACAGCACTTGGTAAGTTTCCCCCATGTTTATTTTTTTATAGCAAAAGCCGAAAGGACAATTCTTTAGCATTTTCAGAAACAAAGTATTTATCACAAGTCTGGTGCGAGCAGCGCAAGACAGTTCCGGAAATTGATAATTCATGCAGAGTGCCGATCAACACCCTGACCAACATTGTCGTTAAATACAAAGTCAAACCACCACCAACTGTTAAGAAAGACAAATAAAAATGCTACTCGACTGCAGACATACATCTCTTTAAACAAAACGCATTGAACGTTCTCATCTGAATCTCTTCGTAGGCATTTCTGCTTAGTTACACAGAAGGCTGGATAGTGTTCTATGCTAGAAATCTGCTCCAGAATCCAATTAGCCCAAATTTAAAACTGAGTTTTGCATGCGAACCTTATTCCTCCATGTCTTATGCATTTACAAATTCATTTTTTTTCCTCCTTCAGCTGTCACCTATAAATGATCATCTTGGTGGGACAGAAATCATCTTGAAGGCCATCTCAGGAGGTGGTTGCGCCACCCTTCCTTCCGATCTGGCAGTAGAGGGTCATGGCGAAGCTCATTCCTATAAGCTGCAAAGGAAGGAAGCAACACTGTGGGAATATGCTCTGGGGGTTGGGGAGGGGGGGAGGCAGAGAAGGCCAGCTGAACACACTCCTCGTTAAAAGCTCTCAGTACCAGACACTGAGGTTCCCTCCCTTACTTATTACCGTCCACCGGATGCATCCTTACCATGACTACCCCGATGGCAAAACCAATTCCTGCCACGATCTTCATGTTTTTCCTCATTATGTTTGACACATATGTTACACAGGGCTGAGGGAAACAGAACCGTACAGGTAAAGCATTAACTGCATGATGCCTACAGTCAGCACAGAGATCAGTGTTGGGGACAAGTGTGATCTTGACGTCACCCCTTAGATGCCAGGGATTCTCACCGTGCTGTACACATTGTTACCGCCCACGGTTGTGCATGGGGCGGATGTGTTTGTACATTTGCATGAGCTTAGCCCTTGGTTGCCCCAGTCCTGGGGCCCCCCCGTCAGGCCGCAGCATTGGCCCTGGGGAGGGAAAAGTGCAAAAACATAAATACTGTAAGGATTGATCCGGTTCCAGTCTCTGCACCACAGCCACGCCCGAGTTGGAACTTGCCTTCCATGGAGTCCGGACAGCTCTTCCTCAATCTTTTAATTGACTAGGCTACTTAGCAGGTTTCTCCGGTGTGAGCAATTCTTTGACACATGTCTGGTTAATGAGTGTTTCAGATTCTTGCTGTTCCTTGAGTGCTTGAATCTCCCTTTGTCTAACTTAGCGAGTGTGTTTTTCCTGTTAATCTGCCCGGCGAGTGTGATCTCAGTCTTGTGTGTCTGTCTAACCCTTTACCCCCCAGCACAGACTTTCTGCCCCCTTGACCTTTGCTTCTCTTCTTCACTATGACTCTTGCCTCATGTTTTGTTTTCCTGCTCACTATGTTTGGGTCCCCTGTTCCTAAAATATCTCATTACATATTGACATATTCTGCAGGATTGCACTAATAAGCACTTCAAAGTTCCAAATCTCTGGGGATGTTATTCTCCTAGGTAACCAAGTGCTTCGATATCAAGCTTTCAGCTTTCATTGAAGACCAATACTGACAATAAGACCACATGATTCTGAGTTACCTCTTGTTGCAACGCGCCGAGATCATTCTGGACGTCTAATGGCTGGTTGGATAAAGGCACAAGATTTTTCAGCTGTCCATTTACCCAGCTGTCAACCTCAAGAGAAAGGAACACACACCATGAGTACATGACCTGGAATTAACCACCCTCAAAAATCACTTCCTATATCAAACTCAGATAAGATCTCCACCCCCACCAGCTGTTTAATAAGGCCCAGCCCCTACCCCGCGCTCCCAGCCCCTACCCCGCACTCCCAGCCCCTACCCCGCGCTCCATTTTACCTGTGCTTGTGCAACGGCACCCAGGATTCCTGCAGCCAGTAGGAGGATGAAGATAAGAAGCAAGCCGATGAAGAACTGAAACAAGACTTTCTGTTAGCATTCTGGGCGGATTGAAGATCTACTCTGACACCCCAGTAAACAAACGAGAACAGGAAAGATTAGTAGCCCAGCAGTTCGGGGAAGACTCACTGCCGTTTAAGACAGAGCCTGTGGTAGAGAGCAGAGTGCCGTTTCATTCCATGTCGTTCTAGAAGTTTGGTATTCCAGTCCCCAGGTTAGAATGGTGACAGACTGGCATCTGCCATTTTTCTGGCTGTTTAACCCCAACCCCACCTTAACAGACCCATAGGTGTACATCTATTTTCAATAGATTCATCTGCTTTTGATTAATTTCCTGTGTGTTATATTTATATTTATTATTCTTCACATTTCAGAAAGCAAAAGGAATTTTATTTGATTAAGGGTTTCCTTTAAATATTTGTGCAAATATTTTAACTGTTTCGTACATTTATGTTATACGTCATTTCCTGTGTGCCGGTGGGAGAGTAATAAGTTGGTTCGTGCGGCGCTGGAGTTTCGGACTGCGCAAGGGGTTAAAGGAAACGTCTATAAGCAAGGATTTTCCAAAATCAGCCTTCCCTCTTACCACTTTCGCCTGCTTCTGAGCTTATGTTGTACTTAGAGTTTTATTGTTGTATGCATCATTGTTAGCGAATATGTAATTTATGTATTTTCTTTGTATTTGTCCTGCATCTTTAGTTCTACAGTGTTTACGTCAGTGCTTAGTGTGCTGTAAATAAACATCTGTGCGCAAGACACTTTGAACTTCGCATTGTGACTAAGAGGCATAATGTGTATCCTATGAATGATGTAATGGATAAAAGCAACTTTAGTTGTATGGTTAGGCAGGAAGGCCTGTTCAGTCTCTCACACGGGTCTAAATCGCTTTAGTCATGCCGCTATGGAAAGAGCATCTACATTCAGCTGCTGTTAACAGGTAACTGAAGACATACAGGTAGTGTGTCCCTCCACTGAACAGCGTATAGCCCACCTCTGGTTTTCACCCGGGGGAGATTTACTGAAATGCGTGGTCATGGGTTTTTCGAACGGATCTGTACCAGCAGCAACATGCAGCGGCTCTCGCGGATGGCACCGCAACATCCCAGGAAACCAAGGACCATGATCACCGCACCGATGGCAATCAGCAGGTCGACGCCGGGAATCGTTGCATTCAGGATCTAGGAAACAACCACAGGGTGGCAGCAGTCAAAAGCGCAGAACAGTACATTTGAAAAACATTTTCAAGAGCGTTTTCATTTTTAACGTAGACATGTTCACATTTTAATACGCACTCAACCTGCCCCAGTGCACATCATTTAAAGTGCATGGAAAAGTGGTCTATGTTGCAGTGATATTTGTGGTGCCTGACTGAGCACGTTTGATGAAAATGGTCAAACCTATCTGGTAGGAGGCGAGATATATGGACTCTATACCTTGTTCCCATTGTTGGTCACTTTCAGGTATATGGAGATGGCAAGGATGCCACATCCGCACAGCTGAAGAGGAAAACAGAGCAGAAAGTTATGGCGGAGATCATTCACACAGGAACCACCGCTTCTCTGCTAAAAGCCAGAGAGCCTCAGGCATGAGATGCATTCGTTCAAATGCAATTAACAAGCTGAAATTGTAGAACAAGGGCTGCTGATGGCAGGAGTAACTGCTAGGAAATTACTAGCATTGCAATTAATTATTTAAAAGTACAGTGTTTAGCAGCACTGAGAAGCTAATTACAGGCGGCCATTCGAGCCTCATGACTCATTCATGCCTGGGAAGGAAATTAAACATGCAAAGTAGGGGATTAACCTTTCATGCAGCAAAATGACGGTGCTGATTCAAACGTACCAAGCCAACCATCTACAGCAGAATAACTGAGGCTCAAATCACGGGTGTATTTTTCACATTAAAGAATGTCACAGGGGCATTGGGGGGGGGGGGTTGTGATTCAGGGACCTGAGCACTTCATAAGGGCCTCCGAATGCTAAAAAAAAATATTTAAAAAAAAATTTGACAAATTCTACTGTGGGAGACCCCCCGCCGCTCGGCAAATTCTACTGTGGGAGACCCATATTTCTTCATATAGAAAGTGGTGTCCCTAGCAGGTAGCCCAAGGTGGCATTTTGTCTTGGGCACCAGGATTTCCAGCCAAGCCTCTGATGTCAGCGAGCAGGTAATGCTCTGTTTTTTTACACCCACACATTTATATATATGCCAATATTTTATTGGAGTAACTTGTGTTGTGGAGTAACATGACCTGTAGTGGAACATGTGATGGAACGGTCAACACTAGCTGCCACTCAGGGTCATATGTGCTTGGTGTGCACGTACGGTAGGTTACAGGTTGTCAATAATAACCATCTCTGCTAGGAATGGAGATAGAGAAATTTGAATCAGCAAGGTAGAACAGAAGCCAACCTTTCAAAACAGCTTATTCAGTCAAATATTGGGCTGTCCACATTCATTTATTGTTGGGATGCCCTGCATTAATTCCTATGCAGTCATAAACAGATGATTATTGTTACAAGTAATTTGCCTAGAACCTGAAAATTCTGGAATAATAGCACTTAGCCACATCCAGTCTATAGGACATCATGATGAATGTCTGACCCTGAGAGTATGGAAACTGCACATCAGACTTGTGTAAAGGTGCACTGATCCGATATTTGGATATGTATCGACGACGACCTAGAGATATTAGACAGATCGGGTATCGGCCATATGTGACTAATCCACATCTGATACCTATTTAGTTTTTGGTAGTTCGTAAAAAGATTGTACAAATTGCTACTATTTCTTGTTAAATCAGTCGCACAACAGCTTTTTCCTATTTTAGATGTTAGCTTTAATTCCGCAAACAAAACGCTAAACATCAGATAAGTGTAAGAACGTCACAGAAGATAAGCTTGTGGTGCAGGAGAAGCTGCTACTGGAGTGGCGTGCGAGTGATGCTATTACCAGCAGGACGGATACTGGGGCATATTATA
>JAODJX010000065.1:33134656-33154359 GCA_026776945.1 Isichthys henryi
CAGCGATACAAGAACAACACAGGCCATCTCCCCTATGACCATTTGGACTTTATAGCTTAGGGTTCCCACTTACTCCAGGGGTGGGCAATCTTACCCAGAATGGGCCGCTGTGTGTGCGGGTTTTCGCTGTGACTCCCTAATTAAATTACTGATTAGAAGAGTGATTGACTGAAGAGTCCTCACACCTGGGTGTGAACAGCTGACCTAAAGGTTACCCCTAAAACCTTCATACGTACTGACCCTTTGCAGATACGATTGATTAGGTCAGGGGTGGCCAATGTCAGGAAGGGCACTGAGCTCTCTGGTTTTACAAACTGCTTTAAAATGTACCGTTTTAGTAATTTTAAAGCAGTTTGTAAAACCTGAAGTAGCTCAACGTGTCCTTCCTGACATGGATTAGGTGGTTGCCCATTATAGTACAATAATACGGCATAATATGTCTTTGAAATGTTACATTTAAAAAAAAAAAATGTTAATGTTTAAATCGTATTCATGCATCCGCATCCTAAGATTTAATAACTCAAACACCCTTTAACACGAATACATGCGGAAGGTCACTGGCTGTTTATAAAAGATACATTTACAAGAAAATAACCCAATTAACCTTTAATAGTGACACCAGTAACCACTCTCCTAGTGTACAGAGCAATGCGTTTGACGACTGTCTGCCCATTCCGAGCCACAATCGAAACCTGGAAACTGGTAGAACAGGTCCGGCTGGGTGTGTTGTGCTGTTCCGCTTGAGGACACCGTCCCTTACAGAGGTGGAAATTTACCAGCAGGTCTGAACAACGTCCCCCGTGTCAGCAAGATTGCCGAATTTGATCAGCTGGCTAACGTGACATTTTCACTTCGAAACTAAATTTAAGACATATGTAATAGTTTTATTGCCTTGTAAATAGTCTTGGTCCAGCTAACGTAATAATATATACTTCTTGCATGAGCCTGACAGTCAAAGCGCGAGTGTCACGCCAAATCTTTAATGACGTCAAAATGCAAAAACACGGGACAGAGATCGTTATCTACTCGAAAAAGTATCTGCTCTGGCAAGGTGCGATTTGGATACAAGGAGGCGGAGCATTTAAAACCATGGCAACCGGTACCAGAGCTCCCATAATAACATCACCATCTATATTAACAGTATTTAAAAAGTATAAATAATGTTTCTACGATACATGCGTGATTCTACAAGATTCTAGGCTATATCAGAGCTATACGAGTAAACGGGGCGGGTTCATGCAAGTGGAAGTGATCGAGCCCTAAGTGCGAACAATGCGAGCCTATCCGCGCGCCTCACGGAAGCCCGCAGGCAAACCCGCAAGGAATCCCGGAAAGCGGTGCGACAGGTCTGGGTGCATGGTCGTATTCAGGACTCGGTGAGTGAGAAAGCAGGTAGCAGTAACGTAGAAAACGCTCCCAGTATTCAGAAGAAAAAAAAAAAAAAAAAACAGGTACCGATACTACATCCCGGCGAGTACTGGCCCACTCCCAGCACTGATTGTACCCAGGGGTGTAGGAACCACGGGGACCCTTCATCCAAGTGAAAATGATCACATGCTATTCCACAAGTTTTCTGGGAGATATACCATAAATTTCAGACAAACAAACAAATAAATAAAAAGTAGCCCGTGTATGATGAACTTCCACACAAAAGCTATAAAATATCATAACAGAATCCCCAAATATCATTATAACATCTGTACAATAGGAAAGATCATAAACCAAATCTCACAAGAACTTATTACACACAAAGATAAAAAAAGAATATACACTTCTTACCCAGAACAGAAAATTAAAGATGAATAGGGAATACTTTATAAACTTGTTCACGGCCATTTTTTTCGGCGAAGCGTCGCAGCGATGCAGGCGGATGGAGAGCTCTGGCAGGCAGCCGGGGCGCGGCAGCCTTTATTCTCACCCAGCCCATGGAAGTATTTAGCTCACCTCCCAGACCTGCAAAGCTCTGGGAATGACGTCACCTGCCTGCGACATTCTCACGCTTGTTGAATAGTAGCAGCGTTCGTGCGACTGGGTACCATACGGGCAGATCGAGGTTTGATTGCTTGGAACATGAAAGAAAAGGCAAAGGGGCACATGTGTTTTTGGGGGTTCTTCAGACACGCACCCAAACACCTACACATTTAATAATCAATTAGTACTTGAATTACTTAAGTTATTCTTGGATGGCGAATCCCATCCAGGTTAATTTTGTACTGCAATACAGTAAGGATTTCAAAATACTGCGGTATGCCGTAATACCTTAATACCGCCCGACCATAACAACGTTAAATTTATTCATAAAGTTTACCCATTTCACTACACGGCTTGTATTTGTGTTTGCTGTAATACATCTGCCTTCTGGTGAAATGCATGCGCGGACCGCGACCATCTGCCTCCAAGGACAAATTATGGGTGCCTCAATATGTGCACTTGACCGTACTTGTTCTCGTGTAGACGTTTTACTTCATCTTCCATCGCAGAAGACCAATTCCAATACTCAGGAACAGAAGTACAGAGGACGGTAAGTATCCCCAGATGTCCTTGCCCCAAATATCAAGCATACATCGGTGCCATCCTCGCCAAAAGAGACCAATCCCATGATTCATTGCGCCCCAAGTTAGTTTTTGGGAGGCAAGTTAGCAAGAGCGGTTTTGCCAAGACCACAAGTTCGATCTTTGCGTTTTTGCTGTTGAACCCAAGATTCCACGTGCATGACAATTGGCGGGCCGAACGCACACGCGGAAAAAAAGTGAAGCATGAACTAGACTCCAGCCAGCCACTGCCCACAGCAATGGTGACCTGGAGAGAGCTGATGAAACCTGTTCTTTACCATGTTTGAAAAAAGGAGCCCTGAATCTAGGAGGGAGCCCTTGAATCACCTGTAATGGTCACGCCTAGCTATGCAAGGGCAAGAGACTGAGGACATCCGCCCCAGCGTGTTTAATAAAAAGTCTCTGTCTTCCAGCTGGGAGAGTCTGCAATACAGTAAAATGCAATGCAACTCTATATGTGCAAAAACAATATGTGAGCAGTGTTTATGCAAGTCCTGTCATAAGCGTTTCAGTGTATGACTCATCCATTGAAACCATTGGTGAATGCTCCCGTGGATCGTCCGCTCCTCCCGTGTGCCACGCCCCCTCATTAACCTCATGCGGAATCCACGTGTGATCAGCGCTGTTTCTGTAGTATTCCAGTGTATTTAAGTCCGCGTTTGAGTTTGTTTCCCCAGTCCGGTCATTGTATTGCCTGACTGCATTCGCTTGCCTTTCCTTGCCTTGCATTAAAACCCCCGTATTCCCCGATACCCTGACGTCTGCGGCCTTTGCCTCCGTTCCGTCCCCGCTCGACACGACAAACAAACGTAAACTGGATTTCATTGGCCCAGAATAGAACCTGGCTTGACTGCTTGGAAAGTAGATATACCAGCTAGTGTAGATTACTACCAATGCATCTCATCTGATTTTAATATAAAAGAACAGGGTACAGAAAAAGGTTACTACTGAACTAAAAAAAACCCTTAGGTCAATGTGCCTATGATTGGATGGTCGCTGGTTCGAGCCTGACTTCGGCAGAATAGCTACGTCTGTGGGCCGTTGTGGGTCCTTGAGCACGGCCCTTATCCCCCAGGTCCCTGGGCGCCGCTGCAGATGCCTGCCCTTCAATGCCAAGCTTGCGCTCAAATACATATGGGTCTGTTTGTCATGGAGTTCAGGATCGGGTAGGAGAAAATGAAATTTCCCCATGGGGATCAATAAAGTGGCAATGAAATTTCCACTCGTATATCAATAAAGAATAATAGAGCAGCGACCTCTACTGGCCAAACGGAATATGACCGACGGTTCCTGGCATCAAGCTACTGATTTAATTGAATGTGTTTGAATGGATAGTTTGAATGCTTTCAGCAAATGCTTCGCGGCGAAAGCAAGTGGTCTACAATTACCATTGAGGCCGTACCTGAATTCATGGCAAATACAAAAGCAGCGGCATTTTAAAGTTATATTGAATGAAGGTAGCGGGGGGAAAGAAATCACAGACCGCAGGTGCGCCTATAATTTAGTACCACTAGGTGGAGACCTGGAGCATCAATTCATTCACCAACTGGACGGGAGGAAACTTCAGTTAGAGCATTAATGTGTTTTCAATGAATTATTGAAAAGCCATCAATTTCATACACTAAACATACCTCCTAAAACAAATTTTACGGTGAAGGATGAAACATTACCTTAAAAACAGATATTAGTGTTCGGGAGTGATTTCCTGTCAGAGCACAGGAACAAATCAGCTTCCGCGATCTGAGGGCTATATACACGTTGTTTTTACGGAGATCAAATTTTAAATGGTCAAAATAGCCAACTGTAACACTTTGAGTCATTCATGATAGTTTTAGACGTAATATAAGGAAAACTGTATGTTATTGCTTAATTTCTTTGAATAAATGTCCGCATAAAATATATTTACAAGTAGTTGCTGAGCTCTCGTCAATCCAACGCGATTTTCAATTTGTTACACATTCAAACAGATGGGAATTTTATTGAAACAATTGAAGTTAAGCAGATTTCGCTCAAGGATAAACCGGCATGAGCCCTCTGGGTCCTGAGCCAGCAAATCTCGGGACCTGGGGGTTACCTGTAAGCCCCCTTAGGGGATACGGCTGTGCTGCAATTCAAGGCACTTCAAAGCTGCACGTCTGCGCTTCTCATGCCTTCACACCTTGGCGCAGAGGTAAAGCAGCACCATGTGTCCAACAAAACGGACATTAAAAAGAATCCGAGAAGTACACCGCCGAGCTGACATCCGTAACCTTTAACGACACGTAGAGAGGGCTTTGTGGGAAATCTATTAAATTTCTATTCATCTTAAATTTAATTATTTTCTGCTTGCGTTGTGACTACTGGCGGCTTGTCCGGGTTTCACCTCTCTGAGTTTTATTCCAGCCCAGAGGCATCCGAAGCGCGGAAAGTGCTTTCCGTCCGGTCTGTTAACCTCAGCTGCTCTAAAACGATGCCATCGTGCCATATATCACATGTCTGATGTTTTTATGGAAATGGTAGAAAGCAGCTTGCTCGTATTCCTTGTTACAATTACTCACAGGCGTCAACAAGGTAATTATGGCTATTTCAACACAGCGTAAGCTATATTTAACTACATTCGTGGCATCAAATCAGCCATGGAAATGAGATGATTATTATCAGTCAGCGCATGAATCGTCAACCTGCCCGGCCATGGACTAAGAAGTCCGGGGCAAGACTCGTATGTGTCCGTGGCAAAATGTTTTAACTGAAAAAAAACCCAAAACAAAACATGTAAGCTATTGTCTTAAATACCATTTAAGGACTAAAAAATTCCGTTACTGACCCCCGGTCCAACGCCAAAATGCCCCCTCCTGTCTGGTATGATATTTTATGATATTTTAAAGCACAAAATTGTCACTTTATCTATACCCAGGCTTATATGGCGAAAATAAAGACAGTACTTTAAAATTCACACAGTCATTCAAGTTTCGGACTCGGCTCGAAACAAAACACAGGAGAAATGTATGTATATATAAAGCTGTCGCTACACATTCTCACTCGGTAAAAGCTATAATCACAGAGACAATTCCGGGGATACTGCATTGCTTAAAAGTTCATGTCGTTTTACTGTAATTTCTCTCTCCCGTATATATTTCATTTTAATAATTTCGTAATGCATTTTAAACACCTCAGCTCACCCAATTTACATAACCAAAAACATACGTTTCTGCATAACGGGGGCAAAAGGAAAAAGATGACGCCCGATAACTGCCTTTCAGGCTGCTGTGGCCTCTTCGCTCGATCTTCAGAAGGAAAACATTAATAAGGACCGATTTCTCTGCTTTCACTTATTGTCAGAATAAATTCAAGCAGCATTTTCTAACCGACCATATAGGCCTAGCATTTTAGTGTCATAGAATTTTTAAGTGGAATGAAAATAATAGATATTGTTGTCTTAGGAATAGCCCTGTGATTCGTTTTTAAAGAACATCAGCTTCTTCCAAAGAGAAACCTTAGGTGGTATTTAAAAAAATGTCCATAAAATTAGTTTAAAATACCGAGTTTTCGCCTTCCCACGGCAATCGAGTATAGATACTCCTTAAGAGGATACAATATTTTTACATTGAATTATTACGTAATTTCAATAATTTCGTTTTCCATATGAATGTCAACCTCTGCCTGCATCCGATCTCTGATTCAGGTACTCTGATTTATTTAATACACATTATATACCGAGCGTTTCACCTATATACTTTAATACTTTAGCTTATACTAGATCCATTTTTAGTTTCACACGCATAAAAGTGTTTCCGAAATCGTCGCCCCTACCGGATTTCTGGCTACAACTGCCTAAAGGAGTTTTTCAATACTAAATCATCGTTTGGGGATGACACAGTTTTGTCCTGAATTTCCTTTATTCGGTTCTCATAATAAACATGGTTGCTGATATATAACGCATAAGAAATTAACACATAAAACATGGACACCTGCCACTAAACTAAAACTATTCATCGTTTGTTGTAATGGGCAGTCGGACTAGTTGTTTATTATTCATAATGAATCAGAGCATTTGGCACCCAACGCGTACCTTAAGGGAAGCACGCTGAGATCGCTTATTGATCGTCTCTCTTTCCCTGGTGACGTCAGGAAGCCGCTTAAATCCGTAGTTTGGAGGCTCAGAAGGCGCCGCTCCGCCGAGCTGAGTCTGTCGACGTCGGGAAGCAGCGCATGCAGGCCTGCTGGCTGGCCGGCTTTAGAGAAACTCCTGCTTGTAAGTGATCTGGAGCCTGGAAGATGCGCGCTTGCTGGCTCTTCTTTGCGTCGGTCTTCGGCGGCGCGGCATTGGCGCTGGTCGGGCGCGCGGACTGTCCGTGGCGCTGTCAGTGCGAGAGGGACGGGGTGCTCCTGCGCGTGGACTGCTCGGACCTCGGTCTCGCGGACCCCCCTGCAAACCTCAGCGTCTTCACTTCCTATCTGTAAGTTACAGGGCTCCGTTTACAGCTGGAACATGCTTAAATTCCAATCAGACTTATACAAAAAGATGTGCACTGGCTGTTAAAATTCTTTCAAATAATGTGCCTTTCGATTGAAAACTTTGTCATAGAGCTTGGTGATGCTCCGGACGACACCCCAGCGGCTGTAAGTTTTAAATCTTTGCTTGCGTCTAATCAAACATTTAAGGAACCGCTTTGGAGTTGATTTGATCAGTGTAATAACCCTGTTTGCATATGTTTTACTATGATTTGTCTTGGTCATTACAAGGTAGCAAAGAAAATTAAAATTTTAAACGCCAGGCTTTTCTTTAGAAGTTAAGATATAACTGTCAACATGGATTTTGAAATTAGCAGTAAGATTAAAAATCGTTCGTTTTCCCTAATTTTAAGGGAATTTTATTACTTGCCAAAATAAAAAAGAAAAATCAAAGGAAAAACGACGAATTTCGACTGGGCAATTAATAGAATCATCATGGATTTCCTTGAGGCGAGCTGAGGTGTTATTTTTAAAGAAATATCTTTAATATTAAATATTAAATGGATTATGATTTATGCATAGTATATTTTTGGTTTTTGTTTTTTTTTGGAGGGGGCACTACCAGATGATACATGTTTTTTCATATGACCATTTACGCATGTTTCGCGCTTAATGCACTCCAGGGATCACAGAGAGACGATAAGCACCACCCAGTAATCTCTGATGCGATTTTAGGATATATATCCACGGTCAATATTAACCTAAATGATCTTGGCAGACGATGAAAACACGCCGGCACTTTGATAAAAATGTAATAATAAGACCGCAGAAGCAGTCGGCGACACAGTTTACTACCGAAGCACCACGTTAACGGGTTTTCTCTTGTCATTTACAGCCGGCTGCATCTCGGCATGTGCGCCCCAATTTAATCAGAATAAAATGTTATAATCCGAACAAGTGAAAGTACCACATTAGCATCTTTGGATGTAATTTATTTACTATTCTTTGAAAAAGAACATTAAAGAATGTCCGTTCAACTACATTGTACCTGTTTGAATGCACCTTGTCCGTTGGTTCATGTACAAGTCGGCTGTGCAAAGGGCCCGAAGGAGTCTTGTGTCTAATGTTCGAAAAAAGCAAGTTTTAAACTGAAGCAAAATACTTGTATTTAGATTTGAGAAAATTCACTGTTTCTCAGAGTTTTTAACATTGTCGCAATGGACGCTTCACAGTGGATACAACAGCGCAACGCCCACTGATCGTCTATGGCAAAATCCATAAAGACGGTATTCATGTTATGTACCTAATGCGTGAAATCGTCGGGAATAGAAATGAAACAGTCCCACTTTGTCTTAACAAAGACGCCATGTGAAATCAGCACTAGCATAAACTGTTTTTATAACTCTGACGCATGAGCTTTGCCTCACCTAGATGACGTAAGATTAAATGGATACCGATCAGGGCGCTTGTTTGGTTAACGATGATCTTTCTTCTTTTACTGAATGGTTTGATAGACTATAAAAGCCATTCATAGTTAGGTGTGTTTCCTGCCTGAACAGAGTAATTTTGATGGAGGTTTTTGCGGCTGTCAGGCTATGAACAATGAAAGGCTTGGCTTGGTTTGAAGTGTTGAAAATGCTGCAAGGATCTCATTTAACGTGAAGTTGCGGGAATGTGGGGTTCACCTGTAAGTGTGTCCTGAAAAACTTCCAAGCCCTGTGTAACTGATGTTTCACATGTCTGATTTTAGGTGGTGTTATTGAATAAAGGAGTGAATGAAAAAAATATGGAGCTAAGGTATTAATATCACTTTGGCTTCACTGATGATGTTATAAAGAGGCTTGTCCATCTGCCCTCCCTTGGCTTGTCACTGTTCAGAAGTAGAATATCGTCTCGCGGTTTCTGTCGTGGTTGTATGGCCATTTGAAGGTTTTCCCAAAGAGACTTGAGGCTACAGACCAAAGAATTTTAAACTCACTGGATGTCTCCCTCCATATCCGACCTGATTTACAGATTAAAGTCCTTGTTGGTGAATGTCACCACTTTGTATCTGTATTTCTGCAGGTAAGCACTGGAATGCTTAGCTTAGTTTTGCAGTAATGCTCTTTTTTCCTTGCATTGACAGATTTGTGAGTTCAATGAACTAAAAGGCAAAAACAGTTTCTGAAAGTCGAGGAGCGACTAGACCGACCTTCACGTCGTTTTGAGTTTTGACTTTAGTGAAATTTTATAGGTGACTCTGTCTTGAGACTGAGCTTTGTTTGTTCTGTTTATTTTGTTGGTTTATGTGGTTTGTGTCCGAGTCAAGAATCACAGAGAAACATGTAAGTAGCCCGAAGATCATTCCCATGACTCCGCAGTAGCATATATAAACCCAGGCGTTGCAGTTTCTTTGCACGTAGGGATTCTGTAAGTTCCCTGTGATAATCTTGTGACACTGCATTCGCAGTGTGTTTGGTCACATGCCAGTGCAGTGTGGGGGGACACGCTGTCTATTGATGGTCATCTGGAACGTGATAGAGACGGAGGTTATTTCCAGAGTGTGGCATATAAAGCCCTCAGTTGCTGTCAATCTTGATTAAATGCTCCCATTTTCATTACTGGAAAAGGCTTTGAAACACCATGGGACGGGATCTCCATGCTCTTATTTGTTTTTGTTATGGTTTCTGACTATGAGAAATGTAAAATATGACAGAGAGGGGCCATGTGGGATCCTGTGATGGTGCTACAAAGGGGGGGGGGGTTATGATGGATGTGGAATCCCCCAGGGGGGCAGGTCCCATCGTCACCCCCCTCCCCCCCTCAGCTATGCAATCACTCCAAAGTGGTTACTTAAATTTTTTGATTAGACGTAAGTGAAGTGTGTGGGTACGAATATGACTGAGATATTGGACATGGTGTGTGTGAGCAGGGAGTGTAAAAGCTGAGGGTGGAAGGAACCTTTCAGCCATGTGGTTGAAGGTCACCCAGACCTGGGCTCCTCACTGCATCATCAGCTGGGAGTCTGGATTTTAGAAAGTAAAGTCAGCAAGTAGGAAGTTACCAGCTAACAGCTCCGTAACTGCATGGCTTTATGTCAGTCCAGTGGGACATTTTTTGCACTGAATAAGTAGCTCCATAACCGGTATAAATATGTGGAGGGGCGTCCAGGATGAGGCGGTCACTCTTATTGGATGAATCCTGTCACGTGAGTCTGTCACTTCTGTAAATTTATGACTATAAAACGCTGCTTTGTCACTGAGGCGACCGGCCTGGCATCTGTAATATTTTCTGGTAAGCTGAACCTGAGCTGTGGGTCGAGCCATGCATCACTACTGCCCGGACAGTTGCTAATATGGATGTTTTTTAAGTAACGGTCCTACTAGAATTCCCCTTATTTATAATTTCTCATTGAAATGTCATGCCTTTTGTAAGCCACTTTGTCCTACACACTGACTAATAAAAAAAAATGTTTGACTTTAAAAATCACAGTCGACTCAGGGGTCTCTGACTGAATACTGGAATTGTCAAATTTCAGTGGGAAGCCCATATAATAATAATAATAATAATAATAATAATAATCTCCCAAAGGTATTTTGGTTTTAAATTAGTGTTTCTGTTAATCTTGGGGACTGAGTCCCGTACAGAAGATGGTGTTCCTGCAGGAACCTTCTTGTAGTAGATACCTGTTACATCAGTGTTCCTCAACCTGGTTCTCAACCCTGTCCCCCCAAGCATGCTGTGTCGAACCCTTGGGACATAAAGTTGTTGGTGTGAGATGAGCTCAGCAGGGGGCAGCATGCAGGGCGCCCCTGGATTGTGCAATAAAGCCTCGGACATTCGGCCTCCAGCTTCCACTCATCTTCAGTGAGCGCTTATTTCATTAGGTTTGGTCTGTGTTGCATGTCACAGAAATGCACACACACACACAGAGGACACACCCTGCATGGGATGCCAGTACATGCAAACCCATCTTATGCAGCACTCAGGACATCTGGCTGAGTTTTTTCTGGAATGGTTCTTCTCAGTGTTTGGATCTTGCTTTGGACTCTGTCGCTTCTCCTCAAGCACCTTCGAGAGGGACGGAGAGCTTTTGTTCCCTGGTGCTCAGAAGCGCTGGCAGCGTGGAATATGCTCCTGTTCTCTGGTATTCCCTCCTCCAAGGTGCCACACGCCAAACCAATTCCATGTTCGATGTGCAAAACTCTCTTTGAGAAAGTAAATTAAGGAATTTGAATTTTTAAGAAAACAAACCAAAATGTAATTATAAAATTCCTGAGTGGGAGCAAATTCTTTACACAGCTGCTACATAATAATGAACATTGAAGTCAGCAGGGATGTAGAGGGAAGCAAAAGGGAAGAATGACACGCAGAGCTGAAGAAATTAATGCAATATCGACAACTACAGCTGTTCCTAAAGATCACCCACTAGGCAGCTTGTCAGCTCTTGATCACCAGCCTGTGAGAAGAATCCCTGCAATACTGTGCTGGGAAGATGCTGTGAAGATGCTGGGAAGATGGTGTGAAGATGCTGGGAAGATGGTGTGATGATGCTGTGAAGATGGTTTGAAGATGCTGGGAAGATGCTGTGAAGGTGATGGGAAGATGCTGGGAAGATGCTGTGATGGTGATGGGAAGACGGTGTGACGATGCTGTGAAGATGCTGTGAAGATGCTTTGAAGATGCTGGGAAGACGGTGTGACGATGCTTTGAAGATGCTGTGAAGATGCTGGGAAGATGCTGTGAAGATGCTTTGAAGATGCTGGGAAGACGGTGTGACGATGCTGTGAAGATGCTGTGAAGATGCTTTGAAGATGCTTTGAAGATGCTGTCAAGATGCTTTGAAGATGCTGGGAAGATGCTTTGAAGATGCTGGGAAGACGGTGTGACGATGCTGTGAAGATGCTGTGAAGATGCTTTGAAGATGGTGTGAAGGTGATGGGAAGATGCTGTGAAGATGCAGTGAAGATGCTGTGAAGATGCAGTTAAGATGCTGTGAAGATGCTGTGAAGATGCAGTGAAGATGCTGTGAAGATGCAGTGAAGATGGCCACTTTTTAGAGACTGAACACTGGCTGAAAACGCACCGTTTTGTGATGATGTTTTTGGCTGCCGAGGGAGAGACGGTTGGGATCAGTGTTTGTCTTCTCACTAATCCCCTATGGGGTCTGCTCTGCTTAATGGGCTGAACGGCATGCAGACACCTCTGTGAGGCGAAGCAGCTCCTGAGCAGCCCTACAGCATGTTCCCATGGGTTTGCTGTCAGCTTATTGCTCTATACACTGAATCAAGCAATGTGGGGCATGGAGCTGCCCAATGGGACAGAGATAAACCCAACCACAGTGCCGTGCAGCTTTCAGTTTGTTAGAGAATGAGCCTGGAAAGCGAGTAACCTTGGGGTGTGAGGTTTCTGTACTGATGATTTTTTTTTCCACCATTGAAATTGGAAACAGTCTGGAGGTTGACATGTGCTAAAGCAGGTATAGAGAAAGGCCACATTTAAGTGATTAAAGTGATTTGCTCTTGTGAAAACACCAGCACTTCAGTATCTAACCTCAAAGGAATATTCTTTGGAGGTTTGTTCCCAAGGCAATAATTGTCTTAATTAAAAACAGATTAATAGACTGCATGTATTGCGTATCACTGAAAGGCTGTTACAGAATCTGTTGATATAGATGTTATAGTTGTGATTGTATACTGAGTATAGGGTCCTTGGAAAATAGCCACAATTTCTTGGTGGAAAAACACTCCTTATGTGGACAGGAGTGGCCACTTATGTCTCTCTGTCTTATTAAAAACCCAGGAGATGACAGCCATCTCTGAGTAGCTTTTTTCTATTGTGCCGACTCGTCACCACAAGCACCTGATTCTCTCCTTCCTTGGGTAGTGTCACCAACTAAATCGACATTCATTTCCCCATTCATTTTCATTTTGGAAAACTGGCTCTCGTTTAGTTAGACTGAAGCTGGCCGTGGCGTGAGTCGTAGCTGACCGCATGAACCTTCAGCAGGTGTCCTACGGCTGAGTTACTCACAGCTTCTATTCTGGCTCTGGCGCGGAGTTCGTTTCCGTGACAGCGCACACAGAGCTCTGAAGTTTACTGGGTTTTAATAGCTGTTGTTTTCATTAATGTCTCTTAATCATGCACCGTGTTTCCTGTCTTCATGACAGGTTGGGGAAAGGCAAACACATGAAAGACTTCTGAGAAATATCGTGGAGGATGTTAATCATCCATACAAGGATTCAGTGTGATAATTACCACTGCAGATGCAGCTGCTGACGAGTGAATGACCGTAGGTCTCGTACAGTTGCACGTGGTTAGGTCCAGCTGCCCCTATTAGCAGGTAGCCAATGGGAGTGCATGACTCTTCTTCAAATCTCCTGAACCCAGCAGTAAGTCTGAAGGTGATAGGATGATATGACTATGGCAATGATTCAAAATAACCTGCTCGCTCATCCATTTTGGAAGTAGTTCCCATCAGTCCACCACATACCATCTTTGATCTGATTTTATCATCTAATGTGCACTTTCCTTTGCTGGACTCTCAATTCCAGTCCCATGCCAAAATTTTCTCCTGAATCCATCAACTTTGTTTAGTTAGTTACGTTTCACAAGGTCCCTGGCAGCCTCCTAGCATCCTCCGAAGTCCCACTTACGGGCCTCATAGATGAACCTTTCCAGACACATTCTCTGCTTGGTCACCTTTTGAAAGGAATCTCATTAAATGTTGACTTTAGTATTAGCAGTTTAGCTGCTGTAGAGCTCAGGTAGTGTCTGATAACTACAAGTCAGATGGTGTAATTGCTGTGTCTGTCTTAGAAGAGGCTTCGTCTCTATTGAATCTTCTATGGATTGGAAATCATTTGTTTGCGTTTTCTGAGTTGAAACACCATGGAAAAGTCATCTCGGTTATCTAAGAGAGGCCTTCTGACATGTGACAAGCTGGGCTAGAGCCTTTCAGCTGGTTGGGGTCTTAAATCTACTCTCTTTCTCCCTGGAGGGGGGTTGTCTCAAATGGTTTGATGTTGTTATGTTTTAAACATGGTTTCCGGTGCCCTCACTGGCAGTGTCTGCAAAACTATTTACTGGAGCTAGGGGAGAGACCCACGGTGTATTAGCGGAATGTCAGATACCCCTCTCTACTGAAAATCATGTCCAGTATGTCACATAGTTCAGGTCAGTCCCGTTTGGGCATCTTGGTGCTGGGATCACTACTGACTCATCCCAAGTCATAGAGTAGTCATCAATTAAAAGGGAAATCAGGGTGTTATTAATTGCCCAAAAATTTGTAGGAATCGTTACTTTAGTCGTGATATCTTTGCGTGTTCCCAGTGATCAGTGCCTCAGCTGCCCAGTCCAGCCTACATTCCCGTCTCTGCACGCCCTGGAAAGGCTAGACAGTGTTTACTGGCTGGACGAATCTCATTTTTCTTGCCCCAGAATGCCCTAATATTGTGTGTGTGTTTGTGTGTGTGTCTGTGCCTGTGTGTCTGTGCCTGTGTGTGTTTGTCTTTGTGCATGTGTCTCTGTCAGTGTCTGTCTGTGTGTGTGTCAGTGTGCGTATGAGTGTGAGTGTGTGTGTCAGTGTGCGTATGTGTGTGTGTCTGTGTGCGTATGTGTGCCTGTGTTCGTGTGTGCATGTGTCTCTGTCAGTGTCTGTCTGTGTGTGTGTCAGTGTGTGTCTGTGTGTGCGTGTGTGTGAGTGTGTGTGTCAGTGTGCGTATGTGTGTGTGTCAGTGTGCGTATGTGTGCTTGCCAGATGTTACTCGTTGCAACTAAATGCTAGAAAGCACAACAGATGTGGGATAATAGTGATGCAGTGAAACCTGACACTTTAGGCTGTTTGCGCTGTAGCTTCACTGACATTTAAAGCATTTTGGCTGATATACTCTGAAGTTAATGCCCCACAGCAACATGTAAAACTTTAACATGTCCTATTACCAGCATCTCACCAGCTTTGCTCAGAAGTCCAAAACACTGCTTATGTATTTATTAAAAGAAGCATTAAGGCCTCCTGTAGGTGTACTGTGCTGTTTTCAGCGCTGCTGCTCGCAGAGTTGTAGTGCCTGTTGGCTTTCATACCTGTTACACTTTATGTGTCTGAAGTCCCACCAAACAGGGTCTAGACTTGCCTAGAACCAGGACCCAAAATGACTGGACGTTAAGGTGATGCAGGACCAGGATCTAACTTGCAATCTCTCCCAAAACTCGTATTATGTTCTGCAACGCCGAAGATCTGGCTGTGAAGAGTAGGGTGTGTTCCTACCTATTGTGGGGGTACTGTGTGTGTTCGGGGGGGCTGGGGGTGCGTGGCTAAGTCACTTCCTACCAATGCTGAAACCAAACCTTAACCCCAGTGCCCTGAATGTCACGCCACCAGTTCCCGACCCATCTGGCCGATCTAAAACAACTGCAGCCCTAGTAATGTTCATTTCAGAGATGAGAATGTTGACAGAACTGGTGGCCTGATAAAGGGCTTTTTGCATGATGCCTAAAACGATGATGATGACATGAAACATGTTTATATTTGTCAGACGAATAATAAAATAAAAGCCAGATTTGGTCACCACTGGATCCCTTTTTAAAAAGTTCATCATGTTCTGGTACTTTCTGGCACTTCTAATATGCAGCTATGTCAGAGTTTGTGTTGCTAACTAGTTACTAGCTAGTCCAGTTTACAATTCAACAGTTAATAGATTAATATATGCAAAACAGAAGAACATTACATTACTAGCTACATATCAAATATTGAGACAAAAAGCTATCAAATTTTTTGTGACAGTAAACCGTTGAATAACAATCTCCTCAACATTGTAAACAATTCAGTTTTGCAATAACAGGCTACATAAAATTTACTACTTTCTAAATAATTTGCCTCTTATAGTGGAGCTATCCATGGCTTCCGCCATGATTGTTGTGACGATGCCCCCAACTCAGGAACTCAGGGCTTAAAGAAAATCCCCAGTTTCCTACTGGTAAGAATGACTTTGCAGTGTCATTTGTGTGCTCTCATCTCGTATTCATGATTTTTCTGACATGACTTGAAGGCAAGGTGAGCTACATTAAATGCATTAATAAATGCCCTTTTTGCATGCGTCTCCACATTTCTGCATCTGAATATTTGATTGATAAGCGATTATACTTCATTCTAATATTGCCCGTGCTGGCGGTGAAACTTGCCAGCGATTATTAGTATAAAGTTACATTGTCTTTTTATTCTTTGGAAAATGTAAGATCGATCTGCTGGCCAGATCTAATAATGAGTTATAAACACGTCATGGACCATATAAATAAAATGTCCAGTAGATATGGGACACGATAAATAAACTTATGACTAACAAAAGAACTTGTTCATCCTCCATGAATTTTTTTGATGAAATTTCATGTGAGGTTTAACCTATAAGCTTTTGCGTCTCCCAAGTTTATTAAGCATAAAGGTCAGCTAGTTTGCTAAAGCGGCTAATGTTGATAGAAAGGCTTCGCGCATTTCCCCCGTATCGCATTCACCCTGTACCCTCATCAGTCACACGTCACAAAGACACCTTAGAAATGGGACAGACTCCTCGTGCCGCTGTGACACATTCGGCTTCCCAATACAGCCTTAGAAAGATGCAACCGCTGAACTTTACACAGCCGCACAATAGTATCTCCTGACCACCGTGAGTGCCACTAAAACTGTTTGAAAAAGACAGCTAAGATTTGGCTAATCTTCAGTAATGTCTAATTTAGTCAAAATTGCTTTTCCCTGAAAAAATCGGTATGTAGAGTGACCCATACTTATTTTGCTGATGTTACAGTAATTAGTACAGTATTAGTAATAGTAGTAGTAATAATAATAATAATAATAATCAAATAAAATTATCATAGTGATCATTTTCATCATGCATTTTTTGACTGAAATAATGTGTAAATTCATTTTGACCAGGACAAAAACCAAAGAAAAATGGGTGTGAAAATGAACACTGTGCTCCAGTGGAGCAGGAGGTACTGGGACGTCTCCCCGCAGGCTGGTGAAACTAGCTGAGATTTAAAAGCAGTGTCACCTATCACACCTGCTTTTCTTTCTTCTCCGTAATATTTTTATGTCTGATCCACGTACCAGTTTCCCATCGCGATCTTGCAGAGAATGTAGGATCACTGGATTTTCGCTCACGTGCAGTTACTTCGCTTGGAGTTTCTTCGGGTGCCATCTCTCAGAGCCGTGCAGCCATCTTGACGCCTTCTGCACTGCAGAAGTTCCTGAGAACGTTCCACCAGAATGTGTAATAGCATCTTTAAACTTAGCATTTTGCCTCGGGATTTCAGAGGAACGTACAAAGCCTCAAACGCTTGTAAACGATCAGAATAATTAGGTAAAGACACAACTGTTGATGGCTGCAAAGAAATTATTCCACTCTGACATGGTAACAGCAGACACTTTTGTTGTTGCTGCTTCAAACAGTTTTTTTGTAAATAGAAGTCAGTTTAAGTGTTAGATCTGCAGAAGGGGTTACATCTGGAAGGTAACTTTAAAAACACTTTGGTATGCAGTTAGTTGGAACACGCAGAGAAATTGGAGGGGCAGTTTTTCGGAAGCTGGAATGCTGTTGTTCAAAGTCCAGGCCTGATTCCGTGGCTGTTGAACATTGAAGTGTCTTTGTTTAAGGTCGTGCTGCAGTGACATATGACACGATTCTTTGACACGATTCTTTCAAATGACAAAGTATCCCAGAAATGGCCCAGATCTTCCTTCACCTGATTCTCCTCTATCTTTTGCCGGCTCTTTACTCTTGATGTTGATGGTCTGTTCCTCTTCTTGTGTGGGTTGAAGGAGCTTGGTGTCATAGCTGAGGTTATGGCCCGATGGCCTGAGAGTTTCCCATCCAAGACCAAGAAGGGAGCCTCATAACAGCACTAACTGTGAATTGCTCCAGTTAGACATTATTATCTGCTATTACCAGCAACATCTTAGAATGTATAATGGGTGTGGAGGGTTAGAAATTGTTCTGAGCTGATTTTGAAGAGAAAATGACATACACCTAAATTTTTGAGAAAGTCTGATTAGTCTTCACAAATAAAAAATAAACTGGCAGAAGGCTCTAGCAAGCTGGTGTGTCATCAGAGTATGGACTGGACTAACAATGTTTTGTTACTGTAGTTTTCTGTGATGTGGCACTTTCGGAATCAGTCAGGTTCATCTCCAAGGGTCTATCTCTAGAATTTGCCCACTGAGTGCTGGGCCCTCTGCTGTTTCGACTCAATGGCTTCAATTATATTTATATATGAGTACATTACTGGAGGAATCGGCAAGCGGGATGCCAGCAGGTTGTGTACTGTACTGTCCTTTTCTCTATCTGCATGAATCGGGGAAGGCAGGCTTTGGCACTGCAAGCTGACCACCCTCCCCCTGCTTTCCCCCACAGAGACCTCAGTATGAACAACTTCACGCTGCTCCGGGCAGGAGCCCTTGGTCACCTCCGTTTCCTGGAAGAACTGTGAGTATAGGGCTGAAGCGACGAGACATGGCAGCATGGGTTTGTGGGGGGAGTCGCGTGGGGTTACTGTAACAGCAGCGGGCTGGGGCAGGAGGGCAGGAGGGCCGTCGAGCTCCAGGATGGCATGCTCATGCTCCTAGACAAGCTGGCCAGGTGGCCCGGAGACAGTCAAATGCCCATTTCAGACCTCTCATAAACAGGTAACCTCAAGCAATATCCGACATACAACAATGAACCACTGGGGGACTAAACTCAGGCAGGGACTTAAATACAAAAACTGAATGGGGTGATGACAAGCAGGAGTGAGACAGACAATTAACCGATTGGGGAGGGTTCAGGACAACGAGCAATCAGGGAAACATACAAAGGCAGGTATAAGAACGGGCAACAGGTGGAACTAATTAACTCAGGGAACTGGTAGGGGAAAAACTAAGACTGACGGAAAGAAGGAAACAGAATCTACACTAAGGGAATAACAGACAGGTAGAAACACAAGCATGAAACCGAAATCAAGTGCAAAATCACCAGACACGGGATCTAGAAAAGTCGTACAAATGAAACACTAGGGAGTAAAATACGAAAACAGAGGAAGCGGGATTCAAACACACAACAGAGAGGGTATCAGCTGCATGCTCAGCTCATTGTGCACCGCAGCCAACAGGGAGCAGGGGAAACACTGCAGACTCGGACAACGGGGAAAAGGAGCCAGAGTGGAACAACAGGGGCTGACCCTGACAAAGGGACGAGGGTCTGTGGGTTCAGATCGGAGGGGGGTAAGATGAGACCTTCAAGCCATTTACTTTTTTTAAGATATTGTGGGCAGTTTTGAGGTGGGTCTCTCACCCGCTCTTCTTGGTTCTGCAAGTGGTAGAATACTGGAAACCAGTATAGCGCCCAACATGTCTGTCCTTCAGTGCTGCTGGGAATTCAGGACTGCAGGTGGACGATGGTGGCACCATGCTTGTGAGCTTCTCCGTCACACTCAAAACGTAGATGTATATTCCAATGTATTTTTTCAGGGAATATTTGGTTGTTTATAACTGAAGACTTGAGAGTGACCTTGTCCTGTAGGGATTGTTGTTGCCCCAGGACCGGATTGGCTCCTGTTCCTTCATCGACACTGGATTCACTGGATCTATGAGCGTATGCACTATGGGGCTCCAGCAGGCTGGGTAGGAATGAAGGAGATGAATATTCAATTCAATTCAATTCAATTCAATTTATTTTTATATAGCGCTTTTCACAACAAGGTTGCCCCAATGCGCTT
>JAODJX010000065.1:33162629-33173719 GCA_026776945.1 Isichthys henryi
ATGTTCCCGGTCCTGCACGCCCGGCCCACCACCCCATTCCCACTCCGCTTCGGGCAAACTGGCCCCCCCCCCCCCACGCACACCTTTACTTATACAGATGTTTATGTGTACTCCTGAAGTCTAGCAGGTTGCTGTAGATCATAGTTGTTAAAATTCTTTGCCCACTAGGCTGTCATGGATAAGAAATGCTGCTTTATTTTTAAACACTCTATAGTCTGATGTCTATAAAGTGCCAAATCTGGCGGGTTGCAGTCTTTAAAAGCTTGCAGCTGTTGCTCAGTCAGGAAGGCCCATCCTGGGTGGGGAATGCTCTGTTCCACTGAATGTTCCTTCCTCTTCCTCCGCAGACACCTCCATAACAACAGAATCCACACCCTTGGGAAGAAGTGCTTTGATGGCCTTCAGAGTCTGGAGACCTTGTACGTTGGACTGTAATTTGGGTTTGAGTTCTCCTAACCATGCTTCGTCGGCAGCGAGATGGTGGTATGAAATGTTCTATCAAAAGGTCATATCATGAATGATCAATACAAATCATATTTAGTCTAAATAAATCTGTATGGTCCATGAAGCTTACTTAGAAGATTCTACTGCATGGTGTTTTCAGAAACATTTAATCCTTCACATGACATATTCTGTTGCTAAAAAATCACTGGTACATTGTCCAAATTAACCAAGGACCCCAAAGCATTTGGTAAAAGTTGTCCGCAGCACTGCCTGAAAGTGGTTCATGTTCCGAGAGTCATAATCACCATCATGACCAGTGTGGCATGTTTCTTGACTTTTTTCACTACAGCCAGACTTCATCCAGATACTATTTCATTGTTACCTCCATGTCTTTTAATATCTGTCTGTCCAAGACGTGACTTGACAGACCTTGAGAGATGCTTTCGGCTTTAGGGAAACCATGGAAGGTCACATAGCCAGAATTCCGGGAAACATCACCGAGAAAAGCAGATCTTATCGGATACTCTGCGAACTTTAACTTTCGTTATGTTAAGTGAGACAGAGAAGAGAGGGAGGTGTGCAAAAATGAAAACCATGTGAGGGCCCGAGATCGGCCCCATGCATGAGCAGAGGAGTGGCCCCTCAAGGGCCACAAATGGATTAGGAGACACTGACTCTGCTTTCCATATAGATGCAGGATGTCCAGTAAACCCTACCAAGCCTCATTTAGCATTTTTAATTATTTCTCAAAACTGTAATGGAAGAGCGGTTAATGATGCGTATAAATCAAAGGGATTGTTGTGTAAGAGCTTCATGTTTTAAATCACATTCACTTTTGTTAAACATTTTTAAGAGCTCTATGATCTATGCATTTGTGTGTCATCCTGAAAAAAACTGTACAAATGTGGACTGCTTTGTCAATGTGTCTGACAAACTAAAGCCTTTGTGATTTTTAACACCAGTTTTTGCTGAGAGTGACTTAATGTTCAAGAACCATCTAATATTTTCAATGTGCTGAAGGGATTTGAACTATAACAGCTTGGTGGACTTCCCTGTTGCCGTCAAAACCCTCGCTAACCTGAAGGAGCTGTGAGTACCCAGAGTGCACTGTGACCACCATATCACTTCCTGCTGTCCAGCCGATGTCACTCACCCTGATGCTCTGTTCCAGGGCATTTCACAGCAACAACATCCGGTCCATTCCAGAGCAGGCCTTCGTTGGGAATCCTTCACTGCTGACAATGTAGGTCTCCCTGTTTCCACAGTAACAAACGTAACGTCTGTGTCAAACCATGTGTGAAGGTCACACTAAATGACACATTATATACACATTTTCCTCTCCTGAGATTTTGTCCAGTCAGAATCAGGAATCAGAAGCTTATATGTGACCTTAGATGTGATGCATACATATTGTGTTCATAAACTTGTCACTTGAGGAGAACCTCAACTTTATCTGTGTCAATCATAGGTTTCATCTCCATGAATGGTACCAGAAGCTTCTGCCTCCTGTTCGCCCTAACTCGGCTGTTTTCTAAAACATTCACTTTTGTAATCCATGGTTCAGATAAGGGAATTACAAGCTGTCACCTCGTAAATGGCGTTCCTCCCAAACTTAATGGCTTAGCCTAATGAAGAGGCATGGCAGAGCTCCATCAGAGCTTAGATGGGGCTCACAAGGACCTTTTATAGCACACAAGGCTGCTTTACGCACCGCTGGAAGGCTTTCTGCTCTGCCTTTAAAGGCCCTACGCAGGCTGTTACCTCTTTGAAACCAATGTTGGACAGAGCAGGACTTTCATCATTTGGCACTGTACTCCAGCATCTTTAACACTATAAATTGAAAGTCAGCGACTGGCCGCATTAACCCAGAGAGTCTGGCTCTGAATCAGAGCTGCTGTTACACCTGTCCTTGATCAGAAGGTCACCAGTTCCAATCCCAGGGTTGGCAGAATGATTTTACCGTCGAGTCCCTGAGTAAGACCCCTGCGATCCAATTTCTGTCTCCGAGCAAAAATGTACGCTTTGGATAAAAGTGCGTTTCTAAAATATAAATGATCTCTTTGCTTTGCACAGTTACTTCTATAACAACCCCATCCAGTCCGTTGGCAAGTCGGCCTTCCAGCTCCTTCCAGAGCTACGCACATTGTGAGTTCACCTAACGGCACGATGTCATCAGCTGTTCATGAACCTCCAACATCAGGTTCGCACTCTTACCTGCTCCATATCGCCCCCAGATCTCTGAACGGGGCCACGGAAATCACGGAGTTCCCAGACCTCACTGGTACCACGAGTCTGGAGAGCCTGTGAGTCGCGGCCGGCATACGCTGTGTTTCGCAGCCATCGTAAAGTTTACAAGCTCTGATGCTGCATGAACAAGTAAAGCATACCAAACCAGGCCATTCCTAAGCACTTCACAATGTGACACAAACAGTTTTAATACAGTTTCTCCCCCTTGATTGATGACTTTGCTTCCCAAAATTTCAGTTGAGCACAAATTACTCTGAAACTGTTTTCATGGTTCTAATGACTTTACTTTCAAACTGACCAGAACCATCACTGGAGCGCGGATCTCCTCTCTCCCGAGCACCTTGTGCAAGCAGTTGCCCAAACTCAAAGTTCTGTGAGTGCCATACTGATGTCATTCAAATTTTTGTATACAGACGCTCCTCTACTTGTGAACGAGATACGTTCCGAACTGCCATTCGTAACTTGAAATGTTCGTAAGTCGTTATTCGACATCATTTTAATGGTATATGCAAGTATAAAGAACTAGGATGCTGGGAGTTCACACGCTACGCTGCTGTGCAGTGGGAGTAGCGGCCAGTAGTCGTACTGGGCAGAATTGGTGCACAGAAAAAAAAAATCGATGTTGCGGACAGGAAGTGGGAGCCCAATGAACACAATTTGGACTTACAGTCCTCTTCGTTCATATGTCTGAAAGTTCGTAAGTAGAGGAGCATCTGTACTTTCTATTTGCAAAGACTTCGTACTCAAGGCGAGAGATGTCCTGGTTTCTAATCAAAAGCTGTGCCTCCAGGGATCTTTCTTACAACTCAATCCAACACCTCCCCGGCTTCAACGGTTGTGGAAACATCCAGACAGTGTAAGAACAACTTTATCAAGAGACACACAAGACTGAGTGGTCATGTGTCCTGAACTACTTCCCGTGCGAAGTTCCTGTCCTCTGTGGAAGACCTCTGCCTCTCTTTTTCCCCACAGAAACCTGCATCACAACAAAATCCAAGAAGTTCTTTCAGGAACTTTCCAGGGTCTTCCGGCACTGAAATCTGTGTGAGTCTCCCACTGCAGCTGCCACTGTTTAGTGAAGTTTAGTACCTTGAAGCAACTGGCACATCTTGAACAGACATTTTCTAGGGATGGCTTCCTGCATGTTGGTTTGCATATATTAATCAATCAATTGATTAAGAGGCGTTAATTAAGATTGGTGAAGGTGTGCACATTTAAAACGTACAGTAGCGCATCAAACTGACCGTGTAAATGTCTCAAAAGTTCCAGAAAGATAGACTAAGTGTGGTCATCCAGGGTGAGCATGAATACAGCCTCACAGAAGGTGATTACTCTGGTCATCTGTTTGTGGAATAGACCCCCCCAAGGAAGGTCTACACATTTCCCATGTGAGGTGTTCAGCATCCTGTGTGTGAGGCTCAGACGGTCTGGCCAGCAAGCTGATAAAGGGTTCAGGGTTTCACTACCATCAACCTCTCATCATTTGTTCTTTGTTTCTTTGGTGTTGCCTTATGTGAATAAACATACTCTCCATTATTGTCCTTTCCACTGTACAACACTATTCATCACTCTAAAACCCCTGGTACAATAATGTTTATTACCGAGTTCCATGAAATACTCTCCCTGACATCCTCCATGCATGTAACTGTTTTTCTCTCTTTCATCATTTATTGTCCTCACGCCGACACCAAAGTCTTGCAATGTGAAGATTCCTCATATCACATCACAAAAGTACAAAATAGCAAAGACAGTAATTAAATACATACTGAAATGGACCAATAAAAAACAAGCATCAACCATTCAAACAGCCGTATTATTATTTATATAGTTCATATGTTCACAGATATTCATCAATTCAAAAAAAAAAAAAGTGTGGAAGTTATGGGCAAATTCTGTGACTGAAGTAGAACAATGACATTAATGTTTGCCATATATTTGGCTGGGAAGATTATTTTTCCACCCAATATTGTGTCAGCAAAGAGTTGGAGCGGTTTAACTTTTTTCTCTTGCTAAGTTTGCGCACTCGCATCGTGCGGGGAGTGAGGGCGTGTGACACGGTTTATGGTGTGCGCTGACACACGGTCACACGGGGTGGGGGGGCTTCCGATTGGCTAGCCACGGCAGGGCCATTAAACATGCTGTCACACTTGGCTCAGCCAAACGCCCTTGATCTTGAAGCGGTTGACTCACGTGGGGAAAGGCCGGGAATATCCAGTTACCTACGGTGTGGACTCAGCTACATGGAAAAAATAATCCCTCTGTTCAGGGGGATGCTGAATTACCACACACATCTGCTGTGAACCTATTCCTCGGGAGTCTGGTGGTCAATTCTGCAGTATTTAGACTGGCAGGTCACAAAGTTAGGCCTTCAAGATGAATTTTCACTTTCCATCTGCCTGTTTCAGTTCAGCAAAGGCACCATGCACCAATTCATCCTCTGAGATCCTTGACTTCAGAGCTGGGAAACAGACGTCAAACGTCTACCCAAACTAATATTGTTTCAAGTAAATAAAATATTCCATTCATTCAGACATGGCAGATCTAACACAAATTGACTAGGTCACGTTGTCTGACAGCTGTCAGATATCTCCAGTTCTGAGTCCTGATAGAAGAGCAGGACATGCTTTCAGAGGACCGCGAGTTGCATGTCTGGAAACCATCGTCTGAGGAAGAGTCACCATGTTTTTCCACGTCAGACCGTAAAAGAGGCTTTTATGGACACGATTGGCAGCAGCCTTTGTCTGCACTTCTCTCTGATGTCGCTACACATTCCCATACTGACTGCTGAGCACCACCACTTATTTAAAACTGACCTTCGGTTATAATCTCCCAAGATGTCAAGAGAGAGGCCTTGTGTGTGTGTGCATGTATGTCAGAATCTCTTACGAAATCTTCGCCTCTATCTCTGCTTCCAGATCTTAAGAGCACCGCCTCTTTCCCTTGTTCTTACAGTGACCTGGCCTGGAACAGAGTCTGCACCGTGGAATCCGGTGCCTTCTCCAACCTCCCGCTGCTGGCCAGGCTGTGAGCACCCTGCTGCCTCCACCCGCCGCATCATTTGGTCGCTGCTTTCGCTCAGCTCTTCGCTCAGGACCTGTCTCTCCACCCCCTCTCAGGGACCTGACCTCCAATCTGCTGTCATCCCTCCCTGCCACTGGCCTCCAGAGCCTCACACACCTCAAACTAGCGGGAAATGGCAGGATGAAGGAGCTGCTGTCTGCAGAGGACTTCCCAGTGCTCAGGTAGGGAAATCTGTAGCCAGGATGCTACCTTGTTGCCTTACAGCTCCATTGCACACTGCAGCCACCACATTTAGGCACTTAGCCAATTTTATACGGTTGCAGACTCAAACTATTCAGGTTAAAAACTGTTACAATGACATCTTAAGCATAAGAAGGTAATTCACTGCTGTTTGCCTTTGAGATAGTCGACAAGCTCAGCAAAGAGCCCCAATTTAACGCAGTTACTTGGCAGATGTTATGGGAAATGGATCCATTGTTGCCACAAGCTGTTCATTGACCCAGTTCACCTCTGTGGTCTCCAGGGTGATGCAGATGCCGTATGCGTTTCAGTGCTGCGCTTTCGTGGCCTGCGAAACGTCACCGCAGCCCTGGGCCACGGAGGAGAGCAGTGGCATCAAGGAGCCGCGTGGCAGGAGAGGCGGGGAGCTCATGCCCAAGCCAGGTGTGGTCTGCTTCTGCAGAGAAGCCCCCTGGATGCTGCTCAGGATCTTGCAGTCACGCACAGAGCACTTTTCACCGACGTGTGAAAGAGTGCAGGGATCCAGATGGCGACTCAAATGGTTGCCAGTGCGACTAGATTTTTTATTTTGCAACACTTTTTTTCATCGTCTATCCGCCTCTCTTCATTTTCACTTGCCACCGCTGAGATGCCTCGGTCTGCCACTACAGTATGAAGTTTATATGGTGTACATTGTCCCCTATTGTTACAGCGCGGCCTAGTGTAGGCAAGAAAAAGGGGTTTATTAAAACAAAACTGATCACACTAACAAAAACCAACAGGATCAAGAATAGGTTAGGGGACAAACCTTCCAACACACTGTAGCACGAGCCTAATGACTGACTGGAGAACAGAGCAGGGCAGCTTAAACACACGTAAGAAACTGAAGCAAACAAGAAACAGGTGTAAGACAATGTAAGATATAATCAATTAACCAATCAGCTGAGGCACAAGAAGAAGGAGAATCAGGTGTAAGCAGTAACACTACATCAACACAGAAGTGACATAGAAAACACTGAAACTAGGAACACCAGTCATACACTAGGAATTACTATACTAGGAAACTTAACTTGGAACAAAAATGCACAAAACCAAGGGAACCAAAATAGAACAAACATTGGGGAAACAGAAACCCACATGAACCCTGATAAACAGATGAGGCCTGTCAGAGGCCAGTGCGAAGCCTTATGCAGCAGATGCTGAGCCCACGGAGCTGTGTGGCAGCCTTGGGTGTGAGTGACAGGGAGGAGGACACCTGCTGGCCAAACGGGGAGGAGACGTGCATATATTTAATTATACTAATTTATCCATTAATTCTACATTTTGTACTTTAAACGGACACTACACAAAAGTTCAGCTTTATTCCCAACCATCCATTTTTTTCCCCCTTCATGTTCCTGAAATTTAAAAATAGTATAAATGTGCCGTCGTGTTCCGAACATCTGTCTCCACTCAACACAAACCTGTGTCTATTCCTGCTGTGCCGTCCAGGTCTGGTATATTTCATTGTCATTTATGCTTCTGTCGTTATGTGTAAGAATGCAGAAGGCAATAGCAGGCAGGTCTGGTAGCTCAGAGAGGAGGCAGAAAAGGCGGCGTCAGGTAAACTGGAGACAAAATTCGCCTTGTAAATATTTTTTATTTATTTCACATTTGGCATGTGATGGAGATTATAGCTCTGAGAAAAGCATTTGGCTCCTATATATTTTGAGGTTAAGACCCAATTGCTCCTAAAAAAATTTTCTGTTTATTTTTTTTTGCCTGGATCCCTGGAGTTTAACATCTGACTCCACAGGTGTTTTCTCCATGTTGTAAAGCAACAGGTAACCCTACGCCTGACTCTCAGAGTCTCACCTATGTGGTTGTTCTTCCAGAGGATCATGACCTTGAAGATTTTCCCTTGGAGCCTGACGAGGACCAGAAGGTCCATCAGCAGGTCCAGTGCTCCCCAGCACCAGGTGAAGACTCAATGCACCCAGTGAATTAACAGTGACGCCTTCTCTGAAATGATTCTTTCTGACCATTTCAGTGTAATGCTTCTGGAGTGCACAGTGATTGTGATAAATCTATGGCATGTAAAGTGGAGAGAGTAATATTTGGAAGTGGGAAGATGTTTTAGAGTATAGCGAAGATTGTTTAACATTACATACTTGAAGTCAAGTAATATCAAGCATGGATATTACATTTTTATTCAATAATAAAATTCAGCAAAAGGAAGACTGGTACTATAGAGAAATTACAGTGGCGCAGTGCGTAGCACAGTTGCCTCACACCTCTGGGATCTGGGATTAAGTCTCTGCCTATGCTGCGTGAGCCTGAATGGGATAAGCATTTATATAAAATGGATGGACAGACATTAGCTATTACACTGCTATCTTGTATTATTTACTGTTGTCTCATCTTTCTGTAGGCCCTCTCCAGCCCTGTTCCCATCTCTTCGGGAGCTGGGTCATGCATGCCAGCATGTGGCTCATCGTCCTACTGTCGCTCATCTGCAACCCCCTAGTGGTCTGCACAGTCTTCCTGTCCCCTGCCCTCGTATCTCCATCCAAGCATCTTGTGGGCCTCCTGGCTGTCTCCGACTGTGTCGTAGGCCTCTCCGGAGGTGTACAGGCCGTGGCGGATGCCCTGACCGTCGGCGGCTTTGCAGCATATGCGGCCTGGTGGGAGGGAGGCATAGGATGTAAAGTTACGGGCTTCCTGTCCATCTTCGCCGGTGAAACCAGCGTCTTCCTGCTGACCACCGCCACGGTGGAGTACAGGCTCTCCGTACACTGCTCCAAGAGGTCAGGGGCTCGGCCGTCCCTCAGCAACACGAGGATGATTTCGGGCCTGTGTTTCGGTCTGGCTCTGGCCATCACTGCCCCGTCCGTCCTCTACATGGGCGAGCACACCATCTCCTCTCTATGCCTGCCTCTGCCCTTTGGAGAGGCTTCCAGCATAGGCTTCATGGTGGCTTTGGTGCTTCTCAACTCGTTGTGCTATTTTGTCATGACAGTAATCTACACCATGCTCTACTGCAGCTTGGCGAAGGATGAGCTGGGCAGTTTCTGGGACAGCTCCATGATAAGCCACCTGGCCAGGCTGCTCGTCACTAACTGCCTGCTCTACATTCCTGTGGCCTTCCTCTCCTTCTCCTCTCTGTTCAGCCTCTCCTTCATCAACCCAGTGATGGTCAAGTCCGTGCTGCTGATCATTGTCCCACTTCCCGCCTGCCTAAACCCACTTCTCTACGTGTTCTTCAACCCTCACTTCAAGGAGGACTTGGGCTTGCTCTTCAAGCAGGCACGTTTGCTGAGGGGGCACCACCAGACCAGCTTGGTCTCCTTGAACTCTGAAGATGCAGAGAAGCAATCATGTGACTCCATGCAAGCTCTGATGACCAACACATCTCTCCAGAAGGCCCAGGAGAATGAGGAGCTCAATCGAAACCCAGTTCCCTTTGTCCCTTGCAGTTAGACAAGACCCTGTATTGGGTTGCTTTGCTGGATTAAGATCCTACTGGTCCGAAGTCCTAACTATCATTGTAGAGACCAGAAGACAACCTGTGCAGCACCTGAACCCAGACCAGGTAGGTGGCCAGCTGGTGGAAGGCCGAGACAATTCAGCTTTTCCATGATTAAGCTTCATACCATCATGGCAGAAGTGTCAGGCGATGTTGGATGTTCCTCTGAGGCACATCGAAGTCCGGAAGCCTGCTGACTGTAGCAGGCACTTAACTGTACAAAGATGGTGGTATTTCTCCTCAGTTTGCACGGGGGAAAGTCATCACGGTTAACCCTGGCGAGCTTCTCCTCTTTGTGCTTGTGACACAGCCGTGTGAGATGTTTCAAAGACATTTTACAGACCCACAAATCAACAGATACCAGAAATAAAACCAGAACTGAAGTCAGACGGCTTTGGGACGTGACGATAAGATTCACGCAGTGATCGACTGCATTGGAACTGCACTGCCGAATGTTGCTGGTTGTATGTTTTCTCGTTGTTTTGGAATCTGACACATTTAGCCTGTTAAACATGAGCTTGTGGACATGCTTCTGATGGTTTGAAGTTCATTTATTTTTTTTATTGCAACTTTTGTTAAAGCGATACCCAGACTTCACTCATCTATGCATCATATTGTACAAATCAATTTACTGTGATACTTTTTTATCGTATATAGCCTATAAACAGAAATGTATAACATTTCCTTCTGTTAGTGTTTAACTTTATGTCAATATTTATGGGTGTTTATTTGATATTAAATGTATACAATGTACACACATTGTCAATATCTGCCTTTGTGGTCTCTCTGTCTTTGTGGTCTCTCTGCCTTTGCGGTCTCTTTGTCTTTGTGGACTCATTTAATGATCCCTGTAGCTGCTGCTATCAAACATACTGTGAACTCCTGCCGTTCACATTCCGTGTCACGTTATACATATTATTATATATGTACTTTGTTCTGCAGCCAGGCATTCAGCGAGGCTGTTAACTGGGCGGGGCTTTCAAGTGGCTTAACTGTACGTCTCAAAGACTTGACCACAAACCTCTTGTGAAAGTTGACACCCTCTCTGAAGAGAACATTTGGACTGGCGCTGTTGTACTTCGTCTGTGTTTTAAAAAATATATACAGGGCAGAATTTGGTGGTATGAAACATCAAAGACTTTAATGGGTTTCTCGCAGACTGCTCAGGATTGGGAGTCTATGAAGCTGAGGTGAAGACTACACACTGATCTCTTGTTACTTCAGAGGTCTTCATTAGCCTGAAAAGGGAGGAAGATACCACCTCAGGATTATGGGGGTGAGGATACTTATAAGTATGATGGGATTGATTTAAAAAATCTAAGACACCCCTTTACGACTATGTTTAATTTTGCCTGCTAAATCTATTTTTTAGTTTTGTTTTGTCGAATTGTCATTGACGTATATATTGGAAGTGATATGGGACCTCTGTGCTGCACAGTAATTTAGAACCTTGTTTTCCGGCATTAAAGAGACCAGCACCATTGGAAAAAAAACCACGATGCTTTTTTGAAGTGCTGGGTACAGGGAAACGGAATCCTCCCTTTGTAAGTGCTGGGTATTGGGTAGTGGAGTCCTCCCTTTGTAAGTGCTGGGTATTGGGTAGTGGAATCCTCCCTTTGTAAGTGCTGGGTATTGGGTAGTGGAATCCTCCCTT
>JAODJX010000065.1:33178869-33193496 GCA_026776945.1 Isichthys henryi
CCATTGCTTCCGGGATAGGCTCCGGACCCCCTGCGACCCAGTAGGATAAGCGGTTTGGAAAATGGATGGATGGATGGTTGCATTAAAGTGCTGAAACTGCAAAATTGGTGTTTCATGTGTAAAGTAATATTAGATTTACAGTAAAATTCCTTTGTGGAATACTCACATTCAAAAAAGTTCCAAGAATTTCACAGATATTTGTTAATTTTTGATTTGTATTTGTAAATTAACTAAAACACAAAACTTGTCAAATATTTGAACACCTAGCTTCCTGTCTGTATAATCCCATGATTTTAAACACCTAGCCTCCTTTCTGTAATTATTATCGTGCTAAGATTTACTCCCGAGCTGATTCTCTCAGGCCGACGGCTCCTCGGGACTGAGGATCATGCTACGCCTGGACCGGACTGTCCCATCTTCCTTAAGCTGAGTGATTAGGATCAGTGCTGAGCAATGGCAGGTTGTCTAAACAGCGGCACATCCCTGTACAAAGTCAACTTATCCCCATAGGCATCTGGCGGCCAGATGAGAAGGCAGAGGCTGACAGCCTCGCGATGAGCCCCCCCTCACTCCCCGGGCCTGGGACCCTCATTCAGCCTGAAAGCCGCTCTGGATCCGGGCCGAAATGACAGCAAAACCAAGCAGGGGCTCTTGGGTCACAATTCACCCAATTCTGGACTCTCAAAGCCTCAATCAAAGAAACCTACTTTCTGAGGTGGTAGACATGACAGAACCAGAGCCCTCAGGACCAAAATCTCTCCTGACGAGGAAACCTTCAGAAGGGCACTGCAGAACATCCCAGCGACACAGGGATCCATAAAGACACTGTAAAGGACGGCTCTGTCCTGCTCTACGTGTCATCAGAGGGAATATCCACTAAAAAATCTTTCACAATTGGATTTTAATGATAAGCAGTATACCTAGTGGTGGGAGGAATCTGCCGCTGATGACTCCACGCATGAAGAAATGCTGTCTCAGGTAATATCCACCTGGAGTCCACAACCATATACTGGAGGATAAGTCAAAGTCAAGATCAACGTTAATTTCTACAGCACATTTAAAACAACCAAAGTTGACTAAAGAGGTGAACAGACAAATGGGGAAACATCTGGGCATCTGGGGAAGTTTCATTGGTCGTTTAATGAAGAATTCGGTGAAGATCTCAGATGTCTGTCATCTGCGTGGCTTCCCTGATTGACACGAGAGGCATTGAGCATGTACATTTTCAGACCATGGTACCTTGGAATTCCTCTGAGTCTATGGAATACCCGGAAAGTGAGATGTGCACTCTTTTTGAGATGTGCACGTTCCAGGATGCCAGAGGATTCTAAACTGCACTCAAGGCAGCAAGTCAGTCTTTGCCAACTTGGAATTAAGCGACATGTCACAGCTCAAGGCTGGGGGCAGGTATTCTAAAATAGCAGGCCTCCATATCTCCGGAGGAACTGGGAGGATGATGTTCACAACTGGGAAACCAGTGCAGAGTCTGCTGCAAACATCCACCACCCCATATGCCAGTGGGCCCCTAGCAATACATAAAGTCTGCCGACTACCTCCCCCGAGGCGAATACCTGAGGCTGTAGCCTCCCATTAGATAAAGAGGCCTGCTGTTAAGAACAGCCATCATTCGAGACTCGGAGGCCAGGTGAAGCCGTTCCCGGTGGAGATGGAGTTGACCTGTTTGTTTTAGTGCGCCATGTTTATCTTACGGCTTGTCATCGCGGAGGTCCATAACAGATCTTTAACGAGCTCAGCGGAAGACAAGCAGAGAGAGACATCCTTTGAAAGGGAGGAAGAGGGAAGGATCGATCGCGGAGGGAGGTGCCAGGGCCCAGGAATCCGTATCTTGATGGAAACAAAGCAGGCCTTGTCTGAGGCACATTTCTTTGTTTTTGCTCTCGGAAAAAGTCCACCGCAGACTGTTTACGGGGTGCTGTTTGCACAGCATGGGCTCGCCTAAAGACACAACAAACTCCGGGAAGTCGGCAAGAGCCCCAGTGTCAAACCGGATCCACATGGCAGGAGACACGAGCCGCTCGCAGGATGATTACAGGTCAGCGTTTGAGGGATGTCATCAGGGACTCACATAAAGACAAAACCTTGTCAGGTATCATGCTATGGGAAAGAAACACAACATCTCCTGTTTCAAAAATCCCAGGTCGAAATGCTGGTTGGTTGAGGTGCACAGTGAAATGATCCCACATCTACGATCCTCACTGATCCTGGACATCAACCTTTGAGTTACTACAGTTTCTGCCACAACGTCGATGAAAATTTTGTGATATGAAACCTTAACTTGCTGCGTGGGACCACAGATCACTGTTTCCCCCAGCATGGGACAAGGAGATGTCCTTCTCCTGAAATGGCAAAGGAATATTTCTGCTGTATGTAATCAGTCCCCCTGGTGATGATTTCAGGCACTACAGCACATGCCCAGACAAATAGTTTTTACAGTTTTTACAGAGCTTTCAATGCTGAAGGACTAGAGAGTTTCTGTGAAATTTCCAAGAAAGATGATTGCGAAATATGAACTAGGGTGACTTTTCACGTCAATGTGTGTTTGTTTTTCTACTTGCCAGGTAGATTTATAGAATGTGAGGTTCTCATCCCAGGATAGAGGACATAAGCTTGTTTGTCCAGTAGGGGGTCGCAAGACATGCCTCCACCTTTTCAGAAGAATCACCTACCTTTCAGGCCCATCGTGGGAACAGTGGGTCTTTCACAGTCTGTCCCTGAGGTGGATCCCTGCAGTTTCTCCAGCTTCGTACCTTCCCAGAGCTCACAGCAGTAACGTCCCACTCTCACGTAAAGAGAAGAAGCTGTCTGAGTCTGACATGCGTGTGTGGGCTCCGTTGTTTGCCTTTGGGGCTGTCAGCACAAGCCGGCGTGCCAAAGCGGAGGGCGAGCCCCGAAATTACAGTCCTGCTCGGGGGGCGGGGGGGTCCTGGGAGGCCTCAGGCTATTGTATGGTTTTTGTTTCGGAAGCGGGGCTGGTTACCCCTTAAATTGTGTCTGTACGCTCAGTATACGGCTATTTGTGTACGTACACTGAAAGAATCTCAGGCATTGATGGAAATGCCCATTTTTATCATAGTTCACAGATGCGCAGCCAACGTGCAGAGCCGACCTACGGAGCCGACCTGAGGGGCCAACGTGCGGGGCGTGCTGGCACCTGCAGCGACTCCCTGTGCCAGCCACTGTTCTTTGTGTGCGGCGCCCCCAACCCAACCGCGCTGGGGAGGTCTCCGTCTCCCACAGCGGAGATTGGGAAGGGCGGGGGGCGGGGGCAAGCGTCTCGAGAGAATGCTGTCTGTCATCAGCCCGTCCTGGGGTGTCGGGAGAAAAGCAGCGGATGGTGCCAAGCTGTCAATCATGCAAGCCGTCGTGGGTGTTCTCCCCCAAATTCCAGAAGCTTCTGTGTGGAGCAAAACTCCTGATGAAGGTCTGTCTGACATCCGGTGTGCACCTTAACGCCAGATTATGTGGTGAATCCAAAGATAATCCCAAATGGCATCAATCCATTTTAGTTATATTAATATGTAAAACATAATCAACGTATCTAACGGAATGTGGTTTATAAAGACAAGGCACTTCAAGATAGATCTATGATGCCATCATTCTGAAGGCACTTGCCCCTCTGGGAACATTTTGACGAATGACACAGACTTCCCCCATACAGTGCCTCCTTAGTGCTAAGAAGGGCATCATTAAGTTCCAGGCTTCTGTGGGCCTCTACGCGTGTCACAATCCAGCTGTTAGCTGTGGAATACCAACCAGGTTAAACCAGCAGTACACAGGCACGTGAGTAATGTAAATCCCACTACGGGACACGGTCGATCCACAGCTTACTGATTGAATAGCAATAGGTGCCACCTAGTGGCGGAAGGTTATTATTGATAAAATCAAGCTGTGCACCACAAAGATAATTAGGATGGATGATCGGACAGTTAGGCAAGACAGATGCATGGATGGATGGATGGATGTTAAGGCCTATCGAGCCCACATGTATCTCCTCACCATTCCACCGCCTTTTTTGGGCAGGTGAAGTGACTTCCGACTCTTACACTCACAAGTGTGCTGTCGTGTTTTGGGGATCGCCTGTTAACATCAGACATCAGACCTGCTTTCCCGGAGCGCAATTAATTAGCAGCGTCGCGGATGTAATTCTGTAAACGTAATGAAGATGTCACTGTGTCATATTTAGCTTGTAAGTAGATCAAAACAACAGAAAGATCCATTTGGGACAATACAGCGTTCGTTACATTTAATTATTTTATCAGAGGATCTCCGTGTTGAAGCATCGGTATTACGTCTCACAGCTCAGAAAAGTCATACACGAATATTAATTCGTAATTAATTGGCTAGTTAAAGACTAAATGTTGTGCCGCAAAGTACTTTATTTTGATTACACAAGATCTAGGAAAACTAATTTAGGTAACATAAAAAATATATTTTATTAGCTATGTGGAACAAACATAGACTGTGATTTTGTGTTTATAAACCCTAAGTTTGTTTTAACCCCGGAAATCTTGCCTTTAGCGGGCACCTTTATCTAATTCCAGGCCACAGCTCAGTCAAGGTTAATTAACTACGAGTTCAGTGGGGAAGAGAACCAGTGAATCTGTACGCGCCTGTTTTACATACGAATTACTGCCTGCTCCTGACTGATAAGCACAGCAGGCAAAACACTTACAGAGAATTATAATTTACTATTAGCAGGTACTTAGCAGGCTGGACTTCACAGAATCCTGTACCTGTGCCGTACGAATGTTATTGTTTTTAGCAAAGCCGATCTGTGCGCACTGCTGCTTTGCAGTCCGAGCACCTGCAGCGCACCTGCAGAACACCTGCAGAGCACCTGCAGAACACCTGTAGAACACCTGCTCTCACATGCAGGCACGGTGAATTATTATCGTAAAGCCCTTCTTTTTCATAACTTACACACAAGCCAGCCAAGAGTAACTAATCCCCCCAAACCCCTGACCAGAAGTATATTATTTAACTATTTAATGACAACTTACATCACCCTATTAGTGGATTGTTACAATCTAGGAGTATTTAAGTGCTTTTGTTTCTGAGATGCATTTTTCTTTTATACATTTAGCATATTCATGGGGGAAGTGACATCATGAAAGATTTTTTATATGTATTTGAACCAGGCATCAGATATCTGTGTATCCAGTTCATGTCTGGAGCCTGTCACAGAAACACCCCGGCTGCAATGCCACCCGTTACAGGGTGAGGGCGCACTGAGGCCGACTCAGAGATACTTGTCATCTAACTGCGTGTTTTCAGAGAGCGGGGAAACCAGGCAACCTCCACATTCACGGGTTGGAGCAAATGCTCAACCTTGAAGATGAAGGGCAAAGCGCTGAACCACTGTGCCACACTGATAAAGATGTATGGCAAACAAACATGTCATGTCAGATTGGATTTGAATCTAGAAGCTCAAACACGCAACTCGAATGATTTAATTGTCCTTATTTCACTGTTAACGTAAGGCTGTGTATTGTCACTGATCAATATTAACTGTTTACCAATAAAAAGGTGACAGGCCCAGTTGTCATTTCTCAAAAACTTAATCGAGCGATCGATTCTTGTAGGCAATCATGTTTTAATACGTTAATTAATTTATTATTTATTATTGTTATTATTTATTCATCTGGCAGGGGGTGGTGTGACGCCTGTTTTCCAGCAGGGGGTGCTGCAGCGTCCCCACTTCCCACTGCTATGCATCCCACGTCACCCGAAGACGCTCGCTGTGTGACTGTTATGTATAAAACTTTTTTAAATGGGGAAAAAATATTCGAAATTAAAAATTAATAAATATTATAATGCTATAAATAAAACTGCAGTAAAATGTATTTATTTTGATTGAACGGTTTTACAAGCCCGTTTCCAAAAAAGTTGGGATGCTGTGTGAAATGTAAATAAAAACAGAATGAGCAATGTTATTGTTTTATGACAAATATATGTTCAATTTGAGTTTCATACCAGCAACACGTTTCAAAAAATTTGGAACAGGGGCAACAAAAGACTGGAAAAGTTGTGTGATGCTAAAACAAAACACCTGGTTGAATATCTGACATCTGTAATTGGCAGCGGGGCAGTCAGATGATTATATTACGATACACAGTGCAAATGATACAAATCAAGGAATCCCAGTGAGAGATTTATAAGGGGGAACGTGTGTATGCTACACGGCACGGATTTCACCAGTCATATACAACAACAACAACAACAAATTAATTTTTGTATAGCGCATTATCACAACATGACGTCGTCTCAATGCGCTTTACAGCATCCCCACCCAAAGCCCCCAGTGAGCAAGCCAAAGGCGACACTGTGCGCACAGTCACTTATAGTGTATAAGCTGTATTGTTAAGATATTAATTATGAAATATATTGTTTCACATTACAGGTAGGTAGGTGCGTGTGTGTGTGTGTGTGTGTGTCTGTCTGTCTGTGTGCGCGCGCTCTGCGATAGGAGGGTATCCCAACCAGGGTGAATCCCGGCTTTGCTCCCCATTTTGCCTGGGATAACGGCCAGCTGTTTGCCACCCTGTCCAAGATTGTTGTAAGACAGATGGACTCAAATTAGTCAGAAACTGAGGTCTGAAAGACGTTATAGCAAAAGCAAACTTCAGAGGCTTAAGATCAGGGAAGGAGAAGTTAAGATATCATAACATGCACGGATGAGTATTTCAGCCAAGGAAACAAAGCAGTCAAAGCACAAGAAGAAGTAAACTATTTAGCCAAGCACAGTGGACTTTCACTTTTAAGAAGTTTTTAAAAGCACTGATGGCTTTGTGATAAGCGCTGAGCCGGTTCATATGATCGTGACGTAGAGGAAAGACGCCTTTCGACGGACGGTCTGGAGGCAGGGGGACCGTGCTGGTGCTGCTGGTGCCGCTGCTGGTGCCGCTGGTGGAGCGCGATCCGCGTCTCATGCGACCCTGTATCCTTCGTTTCTTTTTTTTCCGCATCCGATCCAGGGCGTCTAATGTGACTCGCCAGCCGCCCACCGCCCCACCTCTCCCTGCTTTTCTGCCACTTCGTATTCCCAAGACGGATCGTCCCGGTCCAGGATGGCGACTGGGGCCGGTAAAACACACTCCTTCAAGGTCGTCCTGCTGGGAGAGGGATGCGTGGGCAAGACGTCGCTGGCGCTGCGTTACTGCGAGAAAAAATTCAACGAGAAGCACATCACCACCCTCCAGGTGGGCGAATGGGCGGCCGGGCGCCCTCCAGGAGCTCAGGCATCCGTCACGGCGCAGAGGATTCGCATGTTATGGCTGCACTGTGCGCACAGTCACTTAGTGTATAAGCTGTATTGTTAAGATATTAATTATGAAATAGATTTAAAGTTGGAATGCGTATTCCAAAATCCTTTAGTTTAATAGTGTTTAATAGTAAGAGCTGATCATTTGGAGCCGGAAGGCAGGGGCTGGTGGTGTTATTGGTGTCTACAGAAAGTCAGAAAGTACGAGGTTGTGGTTCTGGCGGAGAGAAAGCCTGGGTCTTTGTCTCTGTGGGAAACGCTTCCAGGCTGGTTTGCTCTGCTGGGAGTCCTGGGGAACATTACATGTGTGTTACTTTATTTTCACAAAGTTGTTTGAGTTAAACTGTCAGATAGTTCTATATGCCGCACAGTGTTTTAAAGTGTTTTGGCACAAAGTGACATGACTCACACGGGCCTTTCAATTGCATAGCCCTGTAGCTCTTCCAGTTAACTATTAGACAGAAACTGTAATTGTGTTCTAATCGTTTTGCACACAGCATTAGTATCACAGGATACAATGTAAGCTTAATTGTATAAAAGTTTCTTACTTGGTGGCTACAGAACAACGCTGATGTGATGGTACCTGTCGTCAGCTACCTGTGGCAAGTTATTTATTGCTCTGGTCACATGACACATCTCTGATGTCACCACCTCACCCTTACAGGTGGGTCACACTAAAAGTACAACACGGCCACGTTTTAGTGGCCACAGCTGCTCGTTATTCCCAAATTGGCCGAACTTCATAAATTTCCTGAATTTCTCATGCTCTTAACAAATAGCTGACTTCTGTATAGAGGTTGCACTTGGTCTCTCTGGAACTTAATGAGTGGGAAGGTGGATTTCAGGGAGGTGTTTTGGTTTGTCTGGGGGTAACAGAGCCGGTGTTTGTTTAGTGTCTGTTACCCCTTAAATTGGGCAGCTCATTTTCCTGAGAAGCCAAACAGCTTCAGCAGACGATGGATGCTAGAGGTTTGTATCACCAAGCTGGACTTCTTGCTTAACCAGATAAGTTATCAGATTTAAGGTAATCTGGGCCAAATGTAAGTGAAACGAAGATAGTGTATTTAAACTGGGGTACCTTAAATCTGACAAATTATCTAGCTATGCAAGAAATCCTGCATTAGTGATACTATACCCCCAGACAGCGATTTGGGGCCCGTGGGGAAGGGAGCTGTTCCCGTGTTGCTGAGACACTGCCACAGGCTGTTATCAGACCTACCCTACGGAAGGAAGGGGACCTCACTTTGGTTTTGCTGATGATGTGTAGTTTTCACACTCTGCATTGTTTCTTCTAGGCTGGACAATAGTGGCAGGAGGGACTGACCTTCCTTTCCATAATACTGTGGTACCTCACTCATATTACCCTGACTTTTGCATACTGGGTCTTATTATTACATTGGTTACTGCTTTGTTATTTGTGGGGAGAACAGAAGGGTTATTTTCGGGAACTTTATAAAGTTTATATTCTATACTTCTTAAAAATTTTGCTTCTGTGGATATAAGCTTGTAATTTTTTTCTGTAGGTTTCCTGAAAACAAACACAGAGGATACAGGTAGGAATCCTATTGCTCCCAGCTGGAAGCAGTGCAGAACTTGCGGGTCCCAAGATGCCACTGTACTGGCTTCTCTGGTCTGGCAATAGCACTGGCCTACCCAGTGTCACTGTAATCTCTGTCGCAAGGTACTGGTCACATGTATTCCAGTGTTCTCTGCTGACAATTCATAAAAATGTGTCTTTGTGTCTGCCTGCCATTGTGTGTGTGTGTGTGTGGGGGGGGGTGGGGGGACTAGGACAGTGCCTTTTGTTTAAAAGTGTCATTTTAAAAGGAATTTTCAATATGTCACTGCCATCTTTACAACAAACGACACTGTCAGGGGAAAAAAATGATCCACTTTCGAAGCAGTGCTTCTTTCCCGTAGGTGAAGCTGAAAACGTGCCGTCTCCAGTCATGCATTCTTCTCTGCTGCGTGAGGAAAGTTCTGAACTTGTGCTTTTCGCTGATCGTGCAAAACAAGATGGAACACAAGCACACAAGCCAGCTTATCTTGCACATGACTGACGATTCCCCAGAGGTTCTGCTCTTAACCCCCCTGCTGCCTGTCTTCTTCAGCTGAGCCCTGGCAGAGGAACAAGGGATTGCCTTCTGAGCAACTGTAGCGTTGGCAGTTTAGTTCAGCCCCTCTCCTGCTGTTAAGTAATATATCTAATGAGCTATTATATAATATAAAACACACACACATATCCTTCTTTTTTTTGCTGAGCAAAATCATTATGAAGCAATTCTGCCATATGTATTGAATCATGTTTATATCTGGCGTAAGACTTATTTGCTTGAAAGATGAATTTCAGATGGTGTTTCTGGAGGTCTGTGTGTCAGATAGTCTCTGCTGCATCTTAGGCTTTGGTGCCTGGGTGTTACGTGGAGAACGGTTTGGGGGGATCATAAGACCCTCATAACCGGGGAGCACAGGCAGGTTCTGCGGCCCAGCGCTGCATCGGAGACCTCAGGCCTTCCTGGTCCCTGTGAAGGTCGCAGATGCTCGGAATGTAGCACTAGTGGGTTCCTGCAGCCTCGCTCCTGGCCACAGCGGCCACGCCTTTCTCATTCTGCCTTTCCGTCTCTTCCAGGCTTCTTTCCTGACGAAGAAACTGAACATCGGAGGCAGAAGAGTGAATCTCGCTATATGGGTACATCAACTGCAGCTCTGATCTGCTTCTCAGTGTGCACGGCTTAGGCTGGCTGTACGAGGACGGTTTTAACTGCCAGTGATTTGGAGGGTCATATGACCAGCTCACATGGGGCAGCCAGTCCACAAAACGACCCCTCCCCCCCACTCGCAATGAATGAGCATGAATAGACATGTTAGTATTGTAAGTAATTAAAAGATAACTAATATGACCTGAAATGATATTTGGAAGATTGACAGAAGGAAACAACACGCAGAGTGAGAAAGAAGGGAATCCTTAGCCAAGCTCAACGTAGCCTTCCTGAACCAGTAATCATCACTCTCCAGTGTACCTCGTGGTCCCCTGCACTATACTCTCCAGTGTACCTCGTAGTCACCTGGACTATACTCTCCAGTGTACCTCGTGGTCCCCTGCACTATACTCTCCAGTGTACCTCGTGGTCACCTGGACTATACTCTCCAGTGTACCTCGTGGTCCCCTGCACTATACTCTCCAGTGTACCTCGTGGTCCCCTGCACTATACTCACCAGTGTACCTCGTGGTCCCCTGCACTATACTCTCCAGTGTACCTTGTGGTCCCCTGCACTATACTCTGCACTGTGCCTGGTTGTCACCTGCATCATGCTCATTGCCTGTATTCTGCACCATTGAGAAGTACCTAGTTGCCCCCGCTATGTTTGCTGTGTACAGAATAGCCTGCTCATTACCTCCTCCCTGCCTAAATGTAGGACACAGCAGGACAAGAAAGATTTCACGCGTTGGGACCCATATACTACCGAGACTCTAATGGAGCTGTATTGGTGTATGACATCACAGATGAGGATTCCTTCCAGAAGGTGAACCCACTGGTATTCTGTGTTTAATGATTCCAATAAATCACACACAAAAAGGTGACATTTGCCTGTGTTAAATACAGATTTTACTATGATTCAACAAGCACTCCTTGCTTTCCGACTTCAGGTGAAAAACTGGGTCAAGGAGTTACGCAAAACGCTGGGGAATGAAATATGTTTATGTATAGTAGGTAAGTTTCTCCTTTTTGTTAACTGGGTGTTACACTGACTCAGTGAAACAAACAGGCCAGGCATTCCTTGATCTTGTCGGCAGAGTCCTGCAGTGACTACAGATGACTGTACAATGACTATTTGTTGCCAGTATGATGTTCCCAACCACGACTCCCACTCCCATGTCTGGGTTAATACTGTTTGTTCCTGCTCTGAATCACTGGTTATAATCAGTATTTGATACATTGATTTGAGTTACTGTATTTGATCAGTGAAAAACCTAAATGAAAAGTCATTCCTCTTACTAATCTCTGTCATTTTATTTGCATAAGGAATAAAATCGATCTTGAAAAAGAGAGACACATATCCGTCCAGGACGCAGAGGGGTATGTGTCATGGACCAGCCTTTATGATTGTGTAGGATCGTTATGGAATTGCAGAATGTCTTCTGGAGCTAGTAGTGACTCTGTTTCAGGTTGTTAATGCTGTGCTTGTGGTCTCGCTCCTTGTAACACCAGCCTGATGACAAGATACTGCTGTCCCTGTTTTCTGTACGGCATGTTTACATCTCGCTGTGTCCGTGGTCCCTTGGCTGATGAAGACCACAGGCGCACATCCTAGCCAGTAAACGTGCCTGCCTTTGCACATCTGTTTCAGGTACGCAGAGTCAGTGGGCGCCAAACACCACCACACATCCGCCAAACTAAACCGAGGGATTGAGGAGCTCTTCCTGAACCTCTGCAAGCGTAAGTCAGCTCAGCTTGTGGCCTGACACGTTAAGCTTGTCACCGTGGTTGGAATCTTCGCAAACATTTACTAATTTATCTGACGTTTGTATTCAAAGAGACTTAAAGTGAAGGGGAGGATTACAGCAGCAGTTCTCAGTCCTCTTTCTGGTGCCCCCTCCCCCCATCTGAATGTTTTCATTCCAGCCCACACTGCTTCCAATCTGCCTATTAAGGACCATATGAGCCTGATTATGGTTGAGTTGGAATGAAAACATTCACACGGGCAGGAGGTGGGTGCCCGGGATAGGATTGAGAACCAGTGGGTTACAATTAATGTGTGTTTTCTGGGATTTGAACCGACAACCTTTTGCTAACAATTGTTAGTTAACACTTTGATCTTCTTGTTGAGCTACAGACTCACGGTGCACTAAATCTCTTTGTGGGTGTCTGAGGTGAGTTTGTGAATGCAGGCTCCATTCCCTTCCCTGCTTATTTGACGCTCTGTTACTTAGTGTAATGATTTTGCGTCCATGTCGTGCATGACTCGTTAAATGCAGTCGTCCTTGGGATGTGACCGTAGCTTCTGTCGTTTCGGCTTGGTGGTTTTTACAAGTGGGACTCCTCCGTGGGCTGCTAGGGATGACCGAGGCAGCGGAGATGGAAGACCAGCAGACGGGCGACGGCGGCAGCCAGACCGGGGTTGCCCCCAGAGAGGAGTCCAGATTGTGGACGACGAGCCTCTGGGGGGCGTGGCCTTAGCGGGGGCGTGCTGTCCATCCGTCTAGCCTTCGCACCCATGGCTGCCAGCAAACCCCCAGCACAACTGTCTCTGAGAATTTTCCTATCGACTGCCAAACATTTACCATGCAGGCCACGCCTGGTTAACATGCTTAATAATGTCCCAGTACAGGCAGTTCTCTGCTGATGTAAATAATTTGTTCTACAAAGCCTTACGTATGTCAGATTTTCTGTAATTCAGATTTACCTTACAATGTCATTCAAGAAAGCAGACAACTCAAATTACTAGTAATACATACTAATCAATACAAATAATTGAACAGATGAAGTGTAAATTTACTTATGAACGTATGTCGGCATTTTGTGTTGGTGCCCCCATAACCTGTATGTACTCTGTCGTCCATATTTGTTTTGTACAAGTCTGGATCCACTTAAGTGGAGAGCTGCCTGTATTTTTCATACTGTAACGCTGCTAAGAGCAGAATGATGAACCTGGGGGGGGGTCTGATTTCCCTCCCCCATCCTTTGGTGCCTCCTCTGATTCAACCAAAAAAATTACAAAAGGCCTTGCAGAGATGCACTCCGCTCAAACACATTGGCACACAGGAACTAACACATAGCATCTGCATGTAGAACTGAATTCTGCAAAGCAGATCATTTTGCTTCATTTTGAAAAACTGATCTGTATAATTTAATAACATGCATATGTTATATAGAAACTTATTAAACAGTTTGTATATTTTTGTGGTGCCTTCTGGAAGGTCTACAGTGGGTGGTGTTCTGCTTTTAATCAGGCAGATGATTTCTATGTTTCCAGTCTTATTAAGCCTGTCACGCTCAGCGCTTTAGTACCTTCTGAGTTGGTATACGCACTGGAAGAGCTCTGCCACATGCAATGATTTTATCTGCTTTTCCCACCTTTTTCTCAGGGTGGGCCAATAACATTTGAAACACAGCTGCCACTGGAAATGTACTTTTTTGGAATTGTAATTTTTTAACTGCTAGCGTTGGGAGTGTTTTGTAACAGACCGATTATAATGATCTACAATGCAGAGATGTCAGATGTTGTCATTGGCTACATACATATTGTATAGTTTATTTGGGATTGTGTATATATTTCCTTATATATTCCTTCCTATGTCATTTGCATATATTTGGCTCTTTTCCAGTACCTGCCAGGTGGCATAGGATTTACAGGACAGGAACATAAAGATCTCGATGCCAAACAAGCAGTTTGAAACACTTCATATGACACAAGACATTCAGATGTTCAGTTTCAGAGAAACACAAGTATGTCTCTCTCAATAACGGAGATGACCCAAACTAAAATAACACAAATTTGTTTCTCACAAATTTAGACCAAAACAAAAGCATCCATTATTCCATGATGCAGATTGGAACAAACTGACACTTAGAGGAAGGATATGTCCACATGTGACATTCCTCTTCACGCAGTGTTTACATTTTCCAAGGTGTGGGACAAAGGCCTGAACCTGAGTTCTGACCCTAAGCTTTTCTCTCACCTTTATATACGTGTGTTTGTGTGTCACAAAGGAGTGCGTGATGAAATACGTGAACATGAAAACGTACCAACGTACTTCTACTCATATTTACACAAATGACATATTTCATCTAAAGCCTTGCATTAAAGGATGCTGACAGAAATTGAGAAAGACAATACTTAAGGCACTACAGGTGTCTGTGGACAAAGGAATTTGCTTAAACAATAGAATAATCCACCCTGATACACCTTATGCATACCAGGCATATACTTCGGGGCATAGGAGTGTCCGCAGAAAGCATTGTGTTACACATCTGCAACACGACTGCTGTTCTTCTGCTTCCTGCTAAATGATTTTGACGGGGATGATGAGGTCAGCTGACTTATTTTCAGATCGCCACTGAGTGACATGCAGATTCTAGATGACAGCTGGTTACTCTGCATAAGAGCTGGTTGCTGGTGTCTTTCAGGACTATAAACCAGCTCAAGTATAGTCTGTTAACCTGTTGAAAATATCGCACTGAGCTGAAACGTTCTCTTTGTGTAAACTATTATGTTGATGCTTTATACATTTTTAAAAGTGCCATTTCTAAATGATTGGTTAGGAACTCCCCTCCTGGAGCCGACACCTTATCGTGGTGGAGGGGTTTGCGTGTTACAGTGATCCCAGGAGCTATGTTGTCTG
>JAODJX010000065.1:33193596-33207678 GCA_026776945.1 Isichthys henryi
GAGGCTACTGCCCCCGCGACCCGATCCCGGACCAAGCGGCAGATGATGGATGGATGGATGGATGGATGGATGGATGGTTAGGAACTCTGAAGGTGATCGCCGGGAGCCCCTGTACATCACTGCCGACAGTAAGGTCAGCTTTCCACACCTTTAACCAACAGCTAACCAACTTGACACACTGCCTAATGCTTATTGCACTGGAGGGACATGAAGCGATTTTGGTGAAAAGGGCATATCTGACAGGGGAATAAGTAACCTGTAATGATATTTTAGTACAACAAGAAAAACGCATCCATGGAAGGGAACCTGAATTATACTTCAACTGGTTTGACCTTTCAGAAATGACGTCACTCTCTTCTGGAATTAGAACGAGTCGGTGAATGAATTAGTCTTTATCTAGGCCCGTAAAACTTTATTACACAATGAGAAAACCCATCAAGACACACCGTCGGATCACTAAATACAAATGCACATCTACGTGATTGATGTATTAATTAATTGTATCAGGTGTTATGGGCCCCCAGGTTTAAACTTTGGAGATAATATTGAATCTTTTATAACTGCACTAGAAAAGAAAAGAAAAGAGCAGGAATTTGTGGGGGCTGGAGAGGACGCAGGTTCATCGCAGGATATTCTAATATGACACACAGGCTAGTGAGCAGCGAGAAAATAAAACAAATTACTGCTTGGGATATTCATGTTTAAAATAATAATAACGATTTTACAAACGATCGTATTGACTTACTGGATCAAAGAAGGTTTGCAAAAGTAAATTCTTTTTTTGCACTAAAAACTCATAAGCAACACGTGCACGGAGCCCAAGCTAAACTACGCGAAACAGACTAGCGTTATTCATTGATAACGCCTGTATTTAGTCGGACACGAGCCCTTGGGCGGGGCTAAGAGCCGATCATCTGCTCATGCGCTCGAACTGCCACGCGGAAGCTGACTCGTCACTGTTGTGGCGCGTGATCGCTGCTACGTCATCGTAAACAGCAGCAGGCGATATGGCGGCGGCCGTCAAGGTACAGCTGGAAAAAAACACACGAAAAGTGAAATTTACTGGATAGTAAAACCGCATTACGCCTAGTTTCCGAAACAGGATGTATCTGCATATGATACGCGCGCGTAGCGGCGTTATTTCACTCAGCGAATGCTGCAATTTTAGGCGTTTTTTTAACGCCCGTCTGTGTGTCTGTGCGATATTTCAGCTTTTTCCAGACATGACCTGTAACACTCACCCAGTCAGCCAACCGCGTTAACGTTCAGTAGCTGCTGGTGAAACTAGCTGCCAACCGCAGAGCTTATTATGTGTTTAAGAGCAGAACAGCGATGAGTGACGGCGTGCGCTAGCGAGGCACTGGCCGTGGCGATGCCGGTCTGGGTCGCTGTCCCTCCTGGTTAGTGTGGGGAATGTCGCCTGACTAGCTGATTAGTCCTGGTAACTTTAGTATACGAGTATCCTCAGAAGTGACCGCGTGTATGTCGCAATTCCGCTGCTATATTCGGGCCTTGGGATTCATTTCCAAACCCTGCGCAGCATCTGTGACCCCATGAGTTCCGGTCTGCAGAGAATTGCAGCTTTATATCCCCTGTGAAAGTCCACGCATCATTCGTTTTAATGATTTACAGATACCAGCTAAAACCTTCCTGCCGTTTAGAAATCGCGGAGAGACGATGGACGCTCTTCAGTGAACACGGTGGCAGCCAAATTGTAGTAATGTCTGAATATATGAAGTATACAGGAAACATTTGGCTTAAACTTTCGTAATGCACAGGTCTCTTTTTCTGTGTCACTTCTCACCACATTTTACACACAAATGATGACCCCGTTTTGTTACTGGTGGTGTTTTATGACTTTTCCTGTCACACAGGTCATATTTGAGCAGGATGGGATATTCATACATCCAAGCACAGACAGCTCTGAGTTCCAGGATTCCCTGACATCTGGCTTTCTCCGCATCTTGGATAAGGTAGACCTTGAATTCTCTCCCAGTTCAGGAGAAAACGTGTGTGTGGCAGAATCAGAAGTACCTGTCGCAGTACAGTCAGGGCAGCCATCCTATGTGCCAAATCCAACTGCTGCTTAGTCACATGTCAAGCACGTGATGCAACTTAGCATTCTTGGTACTTTTAGTGATTTACTGATACATATTCCCTGTTTTATAAACATTCACTATTAAAGATGGTGAGTTTTATTATATGTACACAAGCAGTATTTGTGTGAAGATGCATACTTCATGGAACGAATGATACTGTGTACGAATGACAGCTGTAGCTGTTTCTACATTTACGATGTTTAGTGAGAGAGGATGGGGCCTATTTGTTTTTAAAGGTTGCTTTTATTTAGGCCATTTTTGCTATTGCTTCAGACAAACGTGTGCACTAAAAACGCGGACTTTCGGCAAAGACATTGAGTGCATTTTCTCTCTCTGCAGGATGGTGAAACACTGGTTGAATATAAACCTCTGGAGGATTCGTCTAACATGCTGTGTGCTGGCAAGGTCTGATTTACAAACTTCCTTTAATGTTTACTATAGGAGAAAATGTGTACTTTTCCCCATCCACTATAATTTCTGTGTTTGCTTTTGGGAGCTGAACTCTCCTGAAGTTGTGTCTACAGATCTTCTGGGTGCCACCAGGTGTCTCTAGGTTTTGCTAAATGGTGCCCGCATCCCCGTGAGCTGAAATTTATGGAGGAATTAAAAAAGAGCTTTACGGCCCAGTAAAGATTGAATCGATTTGCCTCTCGTTGATTTGACCCTGCGCACAATTTCCGAAGCAGGCTTGCGTTTATGGGCTGTGGTTCATCTCCGAGCACTTTCCTGAGAACTCTCATGGCTTTGACCTGCAGGATTCCAGCTCGGTGGTGCAGTGGGCACAGTGTCCCGGAGACAGACGCCACCGATCTGTGGAGCAGCAGCAGAGCTATGAGACTGAATGGGACATGGTGAACACAGTCTCCTTCAAGAAGAAGCCCTCTGCCAACGGGGAAGGTGAGTGCCGCTGCTGCCGAGGTTCCAGGGACCAGTGTGTGACGGGGCTCTTCTCCAAACTTCTGAAACATGGGAAGTCTTCTGAAGACATCAGACCTCAGCAAAGGATGATTCTGGCCATTGGGGTTCGCAGAGAAAGACTGCCGCGATTGATTGGCTGCTGGTCCTGATGACCGTCTTCCAGGATGTCGGAGAGGTTTCTGGGTTTAGAGATCAGCCTGCTGCGTTCCTCTCTGTGAATCATGTTTTCGCCACCGTTAACAATCTGAAAATCCTGGAAAAAAAATCTTTTGAGGCATTTTTGCCACGGTCCTACGGAGCGGGCAAAATCAGCTGCAAAGCACTTTACTGCATTGCATGTTGGCTACTGTGGTAATTTCAGAATCACAGGGGGCAGGAAGTGTAGCAATTAAGGGCATGAGCTGGTACCCTGAGGCTCCAAGGGACAGCTGAGACACACACGCAGCTGTGTGGATGAGAATCGGACAACATGGCAGATAGCAAAGTACAAGTACTTTGGAATTCTTGCACGGTTCCCTCGATCAGTATTAAAAAACAACAAGCAAGATTATTCAGGTTTTATTCTAAAATTAAATTATTAAATATTTTAAAAGATAAACAAGATGCTTAAAAGATAGATGAATAAGGTGCCTTATGTCTCAGAGTTAGTTGGTGAGGGATTGATTTATGAGTCTGAGTCCAGTTTGACTAAGTTTACAAGTGTCTTTGGATTAACCAATCAGCTAAACCACTCAAAGTAAGTGGGGTTCAGTGTCAGGCGAGAGAGCAGCTCTGAGTCTTGTAATGACCACAAAACACTTGAATTTTCAGTCTTTTGGTGCTGACTTTTGTATTTCAGGTAAATTCAGGTGTTTTCTTCCCAATGCTAATCTAATCCAGGCACATCTATTCGCCTCGATTGTCAACACGTCCGTGTCCTCTGTTGGAGTTGTGCTGGATATTATAGCACTGACACATGGCTAATTGATGTGCAAAAAGACTAATTGCTTCGGTTTGTCCTCTGTAAAAACAGGCCGCAATCAATCTCAGACGGACGGCGTGTATTAATCAGCCTCCATGCCGCACACTTGCTGCGAATGTTTAAATGTCAGGCTGGATACATTAAAGAGGCTCCTGCTTTTTGTACATGCATTAGAAATGACATTTAACGGGCCCAGTGTGTCACTTTGTGTTAGGAAATCCTCCAAAATGTGCCGCCACACCTCTGTCCCCGGCGAGGGTCTCAACGCTGGCACTCCAGGGTCGTACGCGCCGTGTCTGAGCTCATCAGTTGATGGATCAGTCTGAAATCTCTTGGCGTTCGGTACTTTATCGGATGCCAAATGAGTTCCTGGCCACTGCAGAACTGCCATCCCTGTTTCCCAGCTTGTTTGGATGACGGCCCATCGTGTAGTTCCACTCCCAGAGATAGCAGGACACAGGCTTCCAGCAAGATCAGATGCTGCAGCGATAAGGATGCAGGGAGGAAATTGTTAGCAGTCTCCTGCAGGGGGTGCTAATTTTAAAGGATATCTATGGGTGCAGCTCCCCAGAACGTAAATGCGGTAGGGGTAGGTGTACTCTTTATCAGGCTTCTGAATGGATGGGCTCTCTTTGTCCCGTGCCAGCACTCTCCAGCCCTGCCCCGGAGCGGACCAGGGGGGGGTTCCTTTTCAACGTGAGTGACCTCAAGACCATCAAGGTGAAGACGGAGGGGTGGTCCCGCCTGATCTTCTGCCTTAAGGAGGACGTCACCCTGCCTGACCTCCACTTCCACCAGGGTGGCAGCGATGCCTTCCTAGACTCCCTCGGTGGATACCTGTTGCTCACCCAGTATGTGTCCGAAGCCGCTTCCCAGGGAATCTTATCCAATCTCATCGCGAGGTTTCCTGATGAACACTTCTGAATGGGGGAGGGTGGTTATAAAAAAAGAGTCTCGGACCCTTTAACGCCTCCCTGTTCTGCTGTTTCCATGCGTGGCCTGTAAAACACCCTTTGGTGTGACATGATGTCACACTGTCGTGTGGCCAATTGAGGGGAGTGTCTAACCGTGGCTGTCTTAAGTACAGGGTCAGATTTCTCATACAGAATCTTACAGGCTTTAAGTGCCTTGCAGTGGACTGGTGTCCCATATGGTGGTTGTTCTGCCTAGTGCCTTGTGTTTCCTGGGATAGGTCACAGGGCGCTGTGACCCTGTTTTGTGTAGGTCCTTGGAAGATGATTGGATGGATGCATAGATAGATAGGTGATGTAGGTATGAAAAAGATCAGAGTCGGTGCTTCGTTGCCCGATGTCTTAAGCATGCTGTTGTGCTGTTTTTTTCCTCCAGTAGAGGGCACCTCTACCTTTTGTAACCTCATATTAATTTATCATGCTGTTTTAATCATGATCAGCAGTTGTTCTTTCGTATATGTATTTAAACATTATAACTGCCAACTTGGTCTTTTTATTGTTTTCAGTATTCAGGATGAAATCATTATGAGTATATTTTATGTGGCCATTTACGATGTCACCAGCAGTGCGTGACTGGGCACTGATCTGTGCTCACTGCGCCCTGAGAGACAGTGAAACCACTGATCTGGATACATCTGTGCTGATCCCCCTCCCTACATGTCCCGTGGGCTGAGGGGGAGTCATGTGACGCCGCTCAGGTGTCAGACGTGTTAATCGGCATTTTTTTTATTTTACGCTGTGATATTTGTTTTTACCCCCGGCTGCTTGTCGTAGCACATGGCTACTCAGTGCCTGCTGCCCTGTTTAAGGGTCACTCCGAGGCCTGGGCCCATGCTGGTGTGTAATAAGACATAATTATTGTGCACTTCTTGGTTATTTCCTGCCGGGGGCTGGGTTATTGCAGTTCTCTTTTGTAACCAAAACGCTGTGGTCACACGAGGGACACTGTGTCTTTCGGGGAGTCCCTGGTGCTGCAGGAATGTGAACATGCAGGCCGCTCATGTCCCGTCTGAGCTCATCTACCCGACTACCTTCTCCGAAATCCCAAAGGCCGTGTTGATCGGGTTGTCGAGTATAAAGATTGCACCCTGAATCCAAAAACCATTCCCTGTGCTTTAATCTCCTGGCTCTTAATGTGGCCAAAAAAAATCAATCCTGATTTATTTAGGTCACGCGATTTTCTCATTACTGACATCTGTCAAGCACGTAAATTAATGGAAATGCTGTCTGTTCTTTAGTATTGACTCCAGCTGCTCCGTTGCTGGGTCTGACTGGCTTAGAGTGGTGATGCAGATTCGGAGGGACATACAGTTTTTAACTTTTTGTTTTGGAGCATCCTGGAAGCCAGCAGGACTGTAGAACAGATGGACCTGAGCCCGGGCCGCCTGTCTCAGTGCAGCTCCGCAAAGTGGCCAGTGTAGAGTGAGACTGACGTGTGACATGGAGCAGTTCAGTTGTTTGTTGCTTCAGTGTTTAATACAGAGTTACCATGGAAATCCCAGTACGTGTGACCTTTCGCAGGGTGAGCCGTTCTAACTGTTCCTTCTCCATCTGGCCCCAGATCTCCCGGCGATCAGTCCGTGCTGGTGGTCAGCAGCCAGAGCAAAGCGCTTTCACAGTCCTTCGAGAACCTGCTGGACGATGCTACATTTGGGCTGGTACAGGTGAGCGTCGCTCTTGGAGGCCGATCTGCTGCAGCCTCTAGTGTCCGCTGCTTAAAATATCGCTTTCCTGATGCAAACGAAGGAGTCTCTTCATATTTTCACACAGTAATGGGTGAAGTAAGTGTTTCAGCCAAATCAGATTAAAAACAAGCTAAGTTACATTCATTGATCAGTGATAACATATAGCTAAAATTGACAGGAAATGAATGTACATAAAACCACTTTCAACAGGTAGTTAAAGAGCAGCCTGCGTAGAGTGCATACAGGGTGGGTTTCACTTTGATTTACCTGCACGTCTGTACAGAAAATAATCCTTCAGCCATTTTAATTCAGTCCTATCCTGTTGCTCAGAAATTTAAGAACGACCCTTACACAACGACGCTAGGGGGCTTCTCCAAGGTGACCAACTACATCTTCGATGCCTTCCGTGGACCGGAAATGGCACACCGGCAGCGGCCGGCCGAGGAGGTGGCTGATCTGATCAGCGAGGCCATGCCTGGGCTGGAGGTCAATCAGCAAGAGGAGCCGGGCTTCGAGGTCATCACCAGAGTGAGTGTGCCCATGCACACTAGGTGGCAGTATGGAGGTTCATTACAGCACGTTATAAATGGGGCGCATCACAGTGTGAGCGTAACAGAGTACATCTCAGTGTGGGGGTGTAAAAGCTTAGTAAATATATCCAGTGCTCCACCTTTAAATATGCAGGTGCCACATTTCACTCACTTAAGGGATCATCTCAAAGGTGCATCCATGGGAAAAAAGCAGCATTTAATTATAGAGCTAATTAACAGCCTTTAAATTATATAGAGCATCAGTTAATTAGTTCAAGCTCTGTTGGGTGGATTTAAGTACAGCTCTTTCACTTATGGTGGCAGAGGCGTGGCTCGGAGCGGCGAGTCTTTAGTCTGCGAGAAGGATATTAGGTTCTTGCTGATCAGGTGGTGACATTCTGAAGGAGTGATGCTCCCTGGCCATCTGTTACTTAGTCAGCTAGTGTCAGGTTTGCAGCTCGCTTATCGGGGGTCACTTCACAAGTATCTTGAAATTTAAGTGTGTCTGCGTAGCTGAAGAGTTCAGAGGCTGTTGTGGCGCAGAGGGGACTTCCACGCAGCAGTGTCATGTGTGATGCCTGGGTGAAGCAGCTAGGGTGGGTACAGCCAGTCATGGATGACAGAAAGCAGACCCCTGGCCCGGCATCACTACTGTCGCAGGCGGACTCTGGGGTTGGCGGTCTGAATGAAAACCACACTCTGACCCTGCTTGTGGGAGCTGAAGTCAGATTGTAAGTCACATTTTTGGTGGAGGGGATATCACGGGAGTGTTGTTGAGCCCAGAGCATGCTGGGGCCTGGCCTTGATGCCGGGGATCGAGGCAGCGACGGGACGTGTGCTGTGTTTCTTGGCGCGCACATGGCTCCAAGTTCAAGTGGAAAGAACAGAATTTCTGCAGGAGCCCTAACTGGCAGTCTGCTTTCGTCAGTGGAAAGGGCTCCACTTGTGTACTTGACCCGGCTTGAAGGACCTTCCTGCTCTGTACTCGTAGGGGCACTGATGTCTGACAGTGTAACCTCTGAAGTTTAGTGTTAGCAGTCATGCGAAATAGCTACGTTCTAGTTATGTATCGCAGATGTTCTGCTAGGTATCCGATGGATACTTATACGGCTGTGCATCGTGGTGAGTCTGCTGGTGCCCGAGCACGTTCATCTGTATTGGTAATTAAAAAGGGAAAACAAGCCTTTTGTGGGTCTCAGTTACAAGCATGATTATTAGCTATGCTCTTATCTCAGAGCGGAGTTTAATTAATGCTGCTGGTTTCCACTTATTATTTTAGCCTCTAACCCTCGCTTTAAATGAGCAGAGTAGCACTCTGTGCAGACGTGAGCTGGGGACATATTTGGGATGAGGTGTGGAGATGGAACGGAGGTGGTGTCACGTACGCGGATCCGGGAAGAGCAGGGTGGAGCATCCAGGATGCAGCGCGGTGGAGGGCTTTGAACCTGTGTATTGATTTGCACATTTTATCAGTCCCCTAGAGCGTGTGCTCCAGCAGAATCAGCTCCACTCTTCAGGTTTCTGTGGGGTCGAGTCCCCAAGGGTGAGCCCAGAGGATCTGCCAGCTCCGTGGCCGGAAGGCTCTCCCTTGGAGCACCCAGTCTGCGCTAACAAGCAATCTGCATATTCTAGATTGATCTGGGCCCCAGACCGGCCGTGTGGAGGGGGGAGCCGGTGTCCGCTGAAGCCTGGGCGGAGCACATGGATGCCGAGGGGAGAGTGCAGAATGTGGCCCAGCTGAAGGAGGCCGTCTTCAAAGGGGTAACAGCACATGCTTCCTGTCCTGTCAGGCCTGCATGGCCCTCGCTAAAGAGCTTCTTTTCTTAGAAGCAGATTCACACCTTACCTCTACCTGTAAAATACCTCCATTTGCCCACTTGCTCTTATCTTGCTGAGTATGTTTCTTGCAATAAATGCCATTTTGGGGTTCCAGATTATAGCAGGGACTATGCCATTTTGGGGTTCCAGATTGTAGCAGGGACTATGCCATTTTGGGGGTTCCAGATTGTAGCAGGGACTATGCCGTTTTGGGGGTTCCAGATTGTAGCAGGGACTATGCCGTTTTGGGGGTTCCAGATTGTAGCAGGGACTATGCCATTTTGGGGGTTCCAGATTGTAGCAGGGACTATGCCATTTTGGGGGTTCCAGATTGTAGCAGGGACTATGCCATTTTCCCCTCAAACGTCTTTCTAAATTGTTAAATTGACTTTTTTTTAAGGAAGAATATCTTTGATATTCCAAGAGGTTCCTTTTCTAACGTGAGAAAGATCTGATCAGTTCTGGATTTTTTTAGATCTTCTTGTGAAATGTGTACTTGACTGAAAATCCAAACTCTAAAATAAACAAATGAGAACATCGGCCTGCTTCACGGCTCCAGCAGCGGCAATATCTTTTGCCGGTCTGTTGTACCCCAGCGTGCACAGTCTGTACGGCATCGGTGAAGTGTGCACATGTGTTCTGCCAAATGGATGGATCTGGGTCACCTCGCCAGAGCGACCCACTAATGTTTCCCCTCCCCGTGGAGCCGACCTTGTCTGACGAGCCAGATTGTGGGTGGGGTGAGATCCAGGGCTCAGGTGATAGCAGAAAGCTGGGGGGGGGTCCACACAGAGACCCGGCAAGGATACGAGGCTGCTTAACATGTCTGCTGCTTCTCGCTTATGGTACTGCTCTCTGCTCTTCCTCCTCCTCATCCTTCTTAGGGTCTGTGTCATGCTGCCAGGAGGGAGGGTTGGAAGTTCTTGCTGGGGTACTTCCCCTGGGACACCACGCGCGAGGAGAGGAAGGGCCTGCAGAAGAGGAAGACGTGAGTGGGATCCTGGGCTCCGGTGGGTGGAGGGGGTTTGTAAAGAAGTCCGTCTCTTATTCCGCAGTCAAACAACGTATTTCATAACAAATTCCCGAGTGGGGACTGAGTGCCTCTCTAGGTCTGTCCAGCAGGAGGCGCATCGGGATGTGGGGCCTGGCCGTTGCTGCTCCATGACTGTTCCCACTTTTCTCCCCCTTCTTGTCAGCGATGAGTACTTCAGGATGAAGCTGCAGTGGAAGTCTGTCAGTGAGGAGCAGGAGAGGAGGAACTCGCGACTGAGGGATTACAGGAGTCTGATCGGTGAGCTCTGGCCCTGTTGGGTGTGAGGCGATTTTTTTTTTTCCGACACTGACGCTCAGCCATATAACGCAGAATCTTAACACTGCAGTGTGCTTACTGCCAGTCTGTATGCATCCTGCAGCTGGACCCGCATCATCTTAGGAGAGCTGCCTTCATATTTAAGTAGCCAAAACGATGAGACTCGCATACTTCCCGGTCCTGGTACTGACCTGGTCATGGTGGCAAGTGGTGGCGAATCGACCCAGCGTTTTGCTGAGGCCTCAGTACGGCCCTGTCGGAAAGAGTCGGAGCTTTTAGACACCTGCTTAAAGCCAAATGACACCAAATTAAATCCGCACCAGTCTGTTATGCAGTCTGCTCCTCAGTTTCTGCATTGCATTATAAAGTGTGGCTGTGGGACCATCTGTGTAATGGTGTTCTGCCCATGAACCCTGTCGTGTGCTGAGATCTGAACCGTAAGGTCTTCAGAGCTGTACTTGAGGATGGTGGATGGACTGATCGCATTGGATGGTAGTTTTTTTTTACAGGATTATTACTTGATGGCTTGATATGTGTTTAAAGTAGGACACTGGACTTTCATGCATCGTCCTTGGCGTCTTTTCAGAGAAAGATGTCAACAGAACGGACCGAACCAACAAATTTTACGAAGGGCCGGACAACCCGGGACTGATTCTGCTCCACGACATCCTGATGACGTACTGCATGTACGACTTCGACCTGGGTGAGTGTTTGTGGGGTAAGAGGGTGTAGAGTTTGGGCAGCGCACTGGTACACACATCACTGTGCAGCTCACTGGCATGGGCACCCAGCCGCAGTGTTGTAACGTTCCCTGAATCGCCACGGTGACCCTCCTCCTCTGCTGACATCTAGGGTACGTTCAGGGAATGAGCGATCTGCTCTCGCCGATCCTGTACGTCATGGAGAATGAAGTGGACGCTTTCTGGTGCTTTGTGTCCTTCATGGACCAGATGGTAAGGAGATATTTTTCTCTGTACCTTGTATTTCACAGCCATAGTGGTTCTGCATCATACTTATGGATTTAGCTTTGCAGTCAGATATTGTGGCTTAGGACTGCTCTGTACCAGGTTTTAGATAACATCTAAATGGGAGGCTTCCCAGCGATACTGTTGCTAATGTATGCTGCTGGATTGGATTGGGGATGGGGTGTTTGGTCACTGTATTCAGCTCTGTCGTCGTTGATTACAGGCCTTATTTCCATATTATGGAATTCTGAAGTGTGATTTGATTGGTTCTCCCGAGTAGCAGTTTATCTCTATCAGCCTGCTGACTCAACTCATAACACGCCGTTTTTTTTCTGGTTCTTATGTCCAGTGCTTAGTTTTCACTCCAGATGCCTAAACTCACTATTTCATTGTTGCAATAAAAAAAAATGTGTTTCTGGGCATTGGTGACCAGTGAATTCGTTACGGATAACCCCAGTAATATGATGGTGGGATTTACAGAGCGATGTCCACTATCTCTTGGTATCTTTGGGGACATGCAGGTCTCTGCTACTGTGCAGGTGTCATATGGAAATGTATGAAGAGGCACGGGTGACACCTGCTTGATCTCCACGAGGATCTGGAGCCGACCCTCTAGTTCATGGGTCGCCGGGGCAGCGAGTTATTGTGTCCGTCATCTGTGTGTGTGTGTGTTCAACGCAACTGACACACTTGAATTTGTTCCTCGGGCAGCACCAGAATTTCGAGGAGCAGATGCAGGGCATGAAGACGCAGCTGATCCACCTGAGCACGTTACTGCGGCTGCTAGATCTGTCCTTCTGGAACTACCTGGGTAAGGAGGAGGACCATATGGGGGGCGGGGCCTCATGGGGATGGGGCTTATGAGGGGTGGGGCCTTATGGGCAGGGAGCGTTTAAGACCCCAGCCATATTATGGGCGGAGCCTTATGAGGGGCGGAGCCTTATGAACAGAGGGTGCTTAAGACCAGGGAAGGATGGTAAGAACCAGGCTGCTTCTTACAGCGTAGTAAGGCTTGAGGAAATGTGCTTCCGATGGCCATGCGACAGCCGATTAGTGGGCCCGGCCAGATGCGATTTCTCAAATCGTGACAGTTATTAATAAGGGGGCGTGAATGATGAGGGTGCTGGGGGGGCAGCGTGTTCACTCCTTCGTGCGTTTATCACGTTCCTTACGTGGCGCCTTTCCCAGCGAGCCGGCTAATCCCACGTTCCCCTCTGCCACTTTGAATTCCGCGTCCGCCATAAGATTAATGTGGCTGTGCTGGCTTCCACAGCGTCTGCGGGCCTGGGCTTCGATTGCTCATGCTGGCCATGTTTGCTCACGGACAGTGATAAACGACACGTGGAGCCGTGGTAATTACTCCCACGTTTTCATAAAGCGCTTCCTGATAAGGTGGCTCCACTTTTCCGTGCTTCCCAGATAAACAATGGGGAAATGCGCATTAGGGCAATAAAAACGGAAATCCAATAAAATGCAAATGTTATTGTATTATTTATGGCTTTAATTTAGGCCGCGACGGGAAGCTTTCGGAGAGTCACCGGAAAACACTGTCGCTGTTTTTGTTTAGTTTTTTTTCTCAGTTCAGAGTTGGTACTGACTGTCTTTGCAGCATTAATTACCGACCACCTCCTGTTCACCTCCACACCCCCAATAAGCAGATATACTTCATGAAATATCATCCTGTTTAAATTTGTTCTAATAAGTTTTTCTGCTTACAGATGGTACCTTGCAGGGCTGATCCTTTCTTAAGCACAGGGATCTGGTTGGGGGGGGGGGGGTTCTGTCTCTGTTCGGCTGAGTCCCTAGTGACCTGGATCTCTCTCCACAGAATCCCAGGATTCTGGTTACCTGTACTTCTGCTTCCGCTGGTTGCTGATCCACTTCAAGCGCGAGCTCAGCTTCCAGGGCGTCCTCCGGCTGTGGGAGGTGAGTCCCCCCCCCGAGCTTCCACCCGCCAGTTCTGCCCCTGAAGCTTCTGACGGCTCACCTGGTCCATAACATTACGTCTGCTTCAGCGTTATTTGTATGTGGCCAATGGTTCCTTTTCTGCACTTTGCCGGTTTTATCCAGTGGTTTGTCGGGCAAAAGCATCTGCTGTGCTACAGTTAGAATGAGGGGAATAAGAAGGACTAGCTAGTTAGAAATGATCACAAGGGCAATGTACAGTTATCATCCGTTACTGTAGAATAACTGCGTGTTTGTGTGTGTGTGTGTGTGTGTGGTGGAACTCTGTTTATCCAGGTCATGTGGACCGGACTCCCGTGCCAGAATTTTCATCTGCTGGTCTGCTGTGCTATTTTGGACTCGGAAAAGAGGAAGATCATGGAGGAGAATTATGGATTCAATGAAATCCTGAAGGTAAGCATGGTGATTCTGCACCATGTCCTCCCGGGGGCGACATTGCGCCCAGTGTGGAGACCCCTCTGGGACGTGGAGGTACCTTTGCCCTCATGGATGCATGCGGAGATCCCCAGGCCTGTCTTCAGCATTCACCTCCCCTGTGCTCCCAATCAGTATGGGCCCTGTTTTCTGGGGAAAGTGAGCGTAAGGCAGGTTACTAACGGAAACTGAGAGCAGTTCAGACCCCTCTGGGCGCCTCTGGTATTTACACGTATACTGCAGGAACGTTTCCTTTGGGCAATTAAGGGCCCTAACCGCCCTTCCACTACGCCTGTCTTTAAAATGCCTTTGTTTGGAGATGGCAACCTGCCTTTGAATGCTGCCTGCGTTCTCAGCGAGGCTGAAATCAGACGTTAACCGGCCCGCTGGGCCTGTTTTCATGTACTTACCATGTGTGGGGGGGTACAGCTTGATGTCTGGAAAAAC
>JAODJX010000065.1:33220846-33231323 GCA_026776945.1 Isichthys henryi
CACACACCAATCCCCATAAGAGGGCGTGAGACTGCAACACCCGCCAATCCCCGTAAAAGGGCGTGACACTGCAACACACACCAATCCCCATAAGAGGGCGTGAGACTGCAACACCCGCCAATCCCCGTAAAAGGGCGTGACACTGCAACACCCGCCAATCCCCATAAGAGGGCGTGAGACTGCAGGGCCTTTGTGCACATGCAGAAAGCATGACGAAATGTTACGCGAGAAGGTAAGAATGGCCAAATGAAACTATAAAGTAGTTCTTCAGTAGTGAAGTGGATGTAGGATGTAGGGAATGGAGAGCCGGTTAGGGGCATCAGGAGGGGATATAAAATAACGCAGGAAAACGGGGCATGGCACACTATTACTTTTTTTAATTAATAAATTATTAAAACAACAATAATACTTATGAAATAATTGACTCATTTAAATCCTATCATATACTGCGGAACTAAAGAAAATGCAGTAAGCAATTATTTTTCAGAAACTTGTCCTTGTGCTGTTAAATGTGTGCAGATTGTGATCTTTCCTAACCATGAATCCCAAATTATATACACTAATGAATGTCAGAATCCTAGCGAAATCCGCGTAGGTGGTGAATGAGGCCCATTGTTCGCAGACCTCTTACACAGCTCTGGCTAGATGTTTTACTGAGATGACAGACCATTAGGACAGTAACTGCTGTCTTCCCTTCTCCATGATCAGGACTGAGGCTGAACTCGGGGCTGGTGTCTTGTTTAGTAACATCACATGCTTGGTTGGTTTCAGTGTCGACTTGAGGAATCGGACCCACCGTGTATCAGTCAGCTTAGGTCTGGGATTAATGCCACCAGCTGGCCGTAAAGTAAGTTTAATGAAACCTATGGTCTCCTCGCAACCCAGATTTATTAACTTTGCTGAATAGTAGCGACTGGCTTAAGAGAATGTAGCACAGGCTTCTGTTTTTAACCAGAGATGCACAGATGGGGTGGATGAAACACAAGCACGCGGTCTTTCTAAATATTTCGGAAGTTCTGCTTTTCCACAGGGAATGCGACCTGGCCGGCGTTCTCCCCGGCGAAACATTTTTTTTTTTTAATATGTGCTCTGAATCAGTAATTATGCAAGCAAGTCTTCATCCTTCCTACTCTGCTCCCTCTGTGGATCGCAAACTCTCTTGTTCTGGAACCTTCTGGTCTGCCAAATGCTGCAATTATTTCACTATCAAAAAAAGGCAAAAGTGTAGGCCGTGTTAGAACTGCCGAGGGGGGGATATGAAAATTCAAATTACTGCCCGCGCTGGGTCATGGGCGCTGTGCTTGGTGCCGGGATAATTGCTCTCTGCAGAGTTGAAGTGGTTGCTGACCATGGTCCTGAGACGCTGTATGTCCGTGTACGTAAATTTGCAACATACCTTTAGGGACGGATAACAAATTACTGAACAAACAGCCTGGTCCTGCGTCAGCATCCAAACTCCGTGCAGCTTTGTGTGGCGCCTGTGATATAACAATGCCAAACAGAATATAGGAAGATTTAAAAATATACTCCTGACTGTTCCTCCTCACCAGGAGAAGCAGAATGAAGATCAGTGGATGGATGGATGATGCTGTGGCAGTCTAAATGTGGAGTGTATCTCAAAGATGCAGACTGAACAGCCAACGGAGACATTCATTTATACAACGTCTCTCTGTGACAGCTGTTACCAGCTGTGCTTCCTGTCCAAGCGACTGCACACCTGGCAGACGTCCATCACTGGAAGATGAACTGGGATTTGTGGGAAGGTTCAAAACAATCCCTGTGTGATTAACAAGTGATTAATGAGCATTTACATCCTGGTCCCTATTCATAAGACAGATTTACAGTAGCCTCTCACCTCTCTGTGTCAGTTTCTCCTCTGTGTGTGGCGATGTCAAGCGGATAGAGGTCAGTCATCTCTGCCAGATGGCCGTCTGGTAAGAGTTCAGGCCTAAAGTAATCTGTTCTGCAGTCTTTCTGCGCTTTCTGTGTCCCTGTGCACTGCATACTCCGTTATTGGTGACAAAATGTCTGTCACCTCAACACGGACTTTCATTTATTTTCAGCTTCATGAAATCCCGTGGTTGGCATGAAGCGGAGATGCCTCGGTGGACGGGGGAGATGTGTCAGAGCAACATGACGAGGATCAAGCCGTAACCGCTGAGGCGCTCGGAACCGCCAGGCAAGCGGGAAATCGCCTGTAACACGACTTCCAGGTGGGTGCATCTCACAGATGGCTAAATCATTCGCGATTATATAAAATACACCCTTCACTCCTCCCCACGGGCTTTTTTTAAACAGCGTTATTTAACACGCCATTACTCTGAATCCCTTTTTAAACGACCTTTTGTTGATTTCACTCCATCCCTCTCTCGGTGCTGCATCCTCTTCCTTCTGACTCACTGCAGGAACCCCTGACAGCTGTTTAAGTTCGTCACTCTCACCGGCACCGTGTCCACCTGCTGACCCGTACCGGCGAGTCCGCCTTGCGACACGCGAAGACGCCGTATAATGAGACCTGGCTCACGGTGGGCAGAGCCAGCCAGTGCTAATCAGCGAGCGCGGAGCCCAGCTTCTGTCCTCCTCCAGCTTGGGGCTGCTCTGACTCACCTCCCAGTCCCATCTCCTGCTCCTGCAAGCAGCCCCTCTGGAGAGCAGCTCTCATGTCGGACCTGCATGTTAGGCTGTCGGGTCATGGAGGTGGAGGTGTTCACCTCTTGGTCTGGTCTTTTCTGCACTCTCCTTCAGAAAGTGAAAGACATTGCTGAGTGTTTACAGTGCTGGTTGAGAGTCAGTGGAGGGCCGCACATCATTTGGGCTAAACTGAAATCTATTTGCTAAATCGGTACCCCTTCAGAAGGTGGTGCTCCAGGTGCCTAATAGGTTGACGGCTACTGCCTGTTCATCCTTCTTCTACCTGGAATTGTCCCTTTGTTTGCCTGTTCAGCTTCTCTGCAAGCCAGCTTCAGAGACTCCCTTGAAGCTGTTCGGCTGCTGTACGTGTTCCTCTTGCTTCCGTGTCAGAAGCAGGGCACAGCCCACACTCTGGTGTCAGGATTGGTGCCCATTTACCCCTGTCCTATGTGTTCATTCCCCGCTTGGCCAGCAGCTGTTCCCTCTGTCTTTGCACCAGCCCCTAGTGTGTTTACACCGTTCCCTGGACCACTGCATAGGTCAGTGGGCTGAGTATGCAGTACTAGGGCTGTAGTCCTGCACTCATGGGTTTGAGACCTGCCTCACCTCTTTCCTCTTTTTCTAGTGTTTTATTTTTGTTTCCTTGTTTTAATTTCACCCTATTTATGTCCATTTTAATTCTGTTTTTCTTCCTAGTGTTTGCCCTCGGTTGTGTGTCATTATTCGTGGTGTTTATTTCCCAGCACATAGTTATTGTTTCCTAGTTTTGGCATTTCTTAAAGTTCCCTTCTTTCTGTGCATGTTAACTGTTAAAGTTTCTCCACCCGTGGCCTGTTTCCCTGCGCTGTTCTCATTGGTTAATTGTCCTGATGATTCACACCTGCCTTTTGTTAGTTCTCATTATTTGTGTATTTAAGTGCCTGCCTTTGATCTCATTCTGTCGTCGTTCATGTTACTGTGTGTTGGAATTTCTGTCCCCTTGCCTTTTGCTGATATTTCTTACTCTGTTCTCTTATTCAGTGAAGCCCCTTGCTGTCCTGTGAGCTGTAAGTGGATCGTAACCTTCTTTTCCTGCTTGTGTCATGCTGTGACGTCACACCACAGCTTCTCCACATCCTGCTTTCACCTTTGACCTGTATCTGTAAGGGGTGGCAGTGGTGGACCAATGGTTAGGGAAGCACACTTGTAATTGAAAGATTTGCTAGTTCAAATTCCCGGCCAACAAAGTACCACTGGAGGTACTCTGAGCAAGGAACTGCTCCCTGGGTACTGAATTAGCTGCCCCCCTGCTATGTGACACATGGGCTAAATGCATTTTGTTGTGCACTGTTTGCTATGGTGTGTCAACAATGACAACTAATCACTTTCGCTCTAATTAAGTAGGAGCCTCACTGTTGCGGTTCCTGATAGGTGTGATGTCAGCTGCCTGGAGAGGTGGTGCTGTCTGGAGAATTGGTGATGCATGGGTGTGATTGGTTGATTTCCCAGTGGGGCGGTGCAACAGCCTTCCCAGATTGCTTGCAGGTGGCCGGTTGGCATTGGCATACAACTCTTCAATTTTGTAAGAGCTTTAGCAAATGGGGGGTTGAGCTTCTAGGTGGCACCTGCCCCAGCTGAAATCTGATTGGCCCCCAGGGTGCTCCTGTTTCTATTTTTATTGTCTTTGGATGTCTGGATGGTATCGATTTTTCTAAAGTGTTTTTGCGTAGGTACCCTACTGTAAGACAAAGTGGGAAATTTAAGAACATGGTATTCTGCCTCATTGCATGTGTATTTAGACCTTATGGTCAACTGTGGTGGTAGATTATTTCCTTCAAGTTATGAAGAAATGGCTCGGCCCCTTTTGCCTGAAGAAAATAAAGCTTTTTATGGTCCTGAACACTCGCTATGAATTTTGTTTATATGAAACTTTCTTTAACAGGAAACAGCGAGCATTCTGCATCCGAGCAGCGTAAGGCACCTTCGACATTCCCTGGCAAAATGGCCGCTACGCACAAATTGTGACATAATACGCATGGAGCTTAATACGTATGATTGATATTGACGTATTAGTGCAAGCGGAGTTACTTAGTGAGTTAAGTTCTGCATTGAGTTTGCCCAGGCGTACGCACCAGATAGATGCTGGTTGTGTTTTGCACCATAGTAGTCTATTCGTTTGGTCTTTCTGCTAGAGGGATTAATTCGCATCTATTAGATAAGCAGGAGTTAATTAGGCTGTTTGGTGGCCAACACAGAAACCGCAGAAATGCATCTGAAAACAATCCGGAGCCGCCACTGTGTTTAACCTCTAAGAGGCTTCCCAGCCCGCCGGAGTAACTTTGCATGTTGAGGCGGTTTCATTTACGTAAAATCTCTAGGTTTGCAGTAATTGCACACCTGTATTTTCATACAACGCTTCTTCTGTTTTCTGTAAAGCTACTTATTACGAGTGGGCGTTATCTACCGGCCGGAGAACAGTTCCCGGGAAAAGAAGGCAGGAGTGTCGGCTGTTTTCTCAGAGGCACCAAGCTGGCTTTCAGCACTCAGCCTGGACTTCTGCCCCCCGAGAGCCATGATCGGAAGCACCTGAGCCGCGTGTCGATCGCAGGACGCTCCGGGGAGCCGTCACCCTAAACGCGCAGACCCCCAGCAATTACAGACGAGCAGAAAAGCGGTGCGTTTTCTGCTCGGGAACATATTAACACGTTTTCGCAGCGGGGATCCGAGATATATCTCGGAGGCAGATCCGTTTCTTCCATGTCATATTACTCTGATTTCTGATTATCTAGGCGTCTGTCGTGCCCATGTGGAGCAAAGGGGCTGCGATTTCACGCCTACAGAACCATCCGAAAACAATTACGGGGTGTAGAAATTCTGCTTTGTAGAGATGAGCATTTAGGCAATGTAGCGTTGTGGATAAAGAGATTAAACGCCCCTACCCCCGTTAATACTCTATTCACAAGATGGCATAGGCCTTTCGGCAGTCCATCCATCCATCCTTCCATCCATCTATTTTCGATAAGCTCTTGTCCTATTCAGGGTCCTATGGTCCGCAGTCTGTCCCAGGACGGGGCGCCAACCCATCGCAAAGGACTGTCCTTTCATAAGTAAAGGCAAATGGCATTGGGTTTATAAAAGACCTATTTTTAATAAATAAAGCTTGCAGCGACATACTATATCAGATTTGAATTATTTGCAAATGCATATATTAGGTGCTTTACCCGAAGGACAGTGCCATTGATTCATTAGGTGTCCAATTAGCGGAGATGTTTGGCTTATTGAATGATACCGGCTAATTACTGATCAGCGTTGTAGACACATGAACATGAGCACATTGTCTAAAAATCCATTTAAATCTACGCGTTCAATCGTCTCAAAGCTTCGAACAAAGTTGCACATATGATATGTGTGCATTAGGTCAACCCCCCTTTAGAATCAACTTCGCCAAGAGAAACTATGCAAAATATTATTCTGTTTAGTTGGAACGATTTAAGAGCAATTAAAACAGTGTTATTACATTCCAAGATGCTGAACCAGATAAGTTTAAGATATAAATGTTCAAGTATTTATGTATATTGACGGGTTTATTGATGACTTTCCAGAAGGGGCCGGGCGCTGAACGTGTATGTCGTTATGGAAAAAATATCATAGGTTGTAAAGTTTAGAGAACTCAATACTGCAGAGTACTGGGAGACTCTACATTACCCAGTTCTGTATCCTGCTAGCACTCTGCCAGCAATTTACAGCTTACGATGTTATCTTAAAATTGTGTAGTTAATGAGAGATGTGATCAGCATTTGCTTGGAAATATTTTTATGCTTTTCATTTTTCCTGGCTACGGGAGATTTCGCATATTCATAACACTATCGCGTTATTTTTGTTTTGACATTTACTGAATCACTGAAAGTGTTATTAAACCACTGGGGAGGATTTGTGGAAAGTGCCTCTGCTGCCTCACGCATCGCTTTTATTTGCCACTGGATACGTCATGATCCCTTAAATCACGCAGGGGTTTGGGGACTGTGGGCTCGGAGCTTCAGTCAGTGCCGAGTTGCCACAATATGCGAGAGAGGCGCCTCTGCAGCGGCGGCACCGGGACCGGGCTGCTTTTCCTGCCGATCCTCCTCTGATCCTAGATTGGGAGCGTAAGGTGGCAGCCGGAAGGTAGTAGGACCCTGAATACAAGCAAATTTCGCACTAACTGTGAGTGACTTACGATCGTTGCGTCAATGGAGTCCCTCAGTTACTTTTCTCATTTTGTGCCATCCTGCATTGTTTTATGTATGCAATACACAACAGTGTGTTTAATGCCTGCTGTCAGAAATTGCTGCCGGAGACATTACTCTACCTGCAATTAATAGTTCACCGCCGCTTTTGTCCTGAACGCCGTTTTCCGCTGAGTATGACTTTGGAGAACAAGCGTGGAAAGGGCTTATCTTTCACGGCGATGGGCACGGAGGACGACTCGCTAAGGAACGGGAGGAGAGTCTCGGATCAGTGGGCGGACAGTGTCGCGGTCCGACCCAGGACAGCCGAGCGGCGCCTCACCGTGCACAAGAGGATGGCGCTGGGCTTTGCCGTGTCTGTGCTCACCCTCATCCTCCTCACTGTCATCGCCGTGTTGCTCAGCTTCAAGTTTGAGGACTGCTCGGGGGAAATCAGCCCGCGGGCTCCAAACACTTCCACCAGCAGGTCCAACCAGTCCCGGGACCCGCAGGTCAGTCAGAGAGATGAGGAGGTCCAGCCGTGGCGACAGTCGAGGCTACCTGGCTCCTTGAGACCGCGACACTACGACTTGAGGCTCTCGGTGTACATGGACAACTTCACCTTCTCCGGAGAAGTTCACGTTGAGTTTGAGTGCGTGAACTCCACCAAGTTCATCGTGCTGCATGTGGACGGGCTGCGTGTGGAGAAGGTGGCCGTGAGCTCGGACAGCAAGAAGCCGGGCGTCCTGCGCCTCCACCGCCAGTTTCACTATCCCTCCAACCAGCTGTATATCATCGCTCTGTACAGGGAGTTAAAACCGCTCAGAATCTACAAGATGAACATCACTTTCGAAGCTCAGATTGAAAATGAGCTGCTGGGGTTTTTCCGAAGCTCTTACGTTTTGCACGGAGAAAGAAGGTAAGGCTTATTTATTCTGTAAATATTTATTCTACTTATACATCCAAAATTGCAGGTTACTAAGCGTTGTCAATATACTTAGATCAAATAAAAAGTAAACTATTAAATAAGTAAAACAAGGATACCTGTATTCAAAGGACGTTAGTAATGAATACAGGCACTGATTCTGGCAAGGATTATCAAAGAGATAATTGCATCGATTTACACAAGACGTGTAAATAAACATGGACAAGCAAAATAATAAGGACGTGCGTGTTCGCCTGTAGATGATCCAGGCTGCAGGCATGGTCATCCCGATATAGGCAGCCGGATCCCGGCAAGCGGAGCCGCCGCGTCTGTAGCCTTATTCCAGCGCGCCGTTATCGCCCTAATGGGACGGTGTTAGACATCGCTCCTCATTTTATTACACTAATTGTATTCAAACATGCGTATCTGGGAGATGAAAGACAGCTGTGACCACGCTGTCAAAAGAAACTCACTCAGCCAGAATATGCTTGTCTGTCAGTCTTGATGGGCAGCCTATAATTTATAGTGACCCAGTCAGCGAGGCATCGTACAAACCAAGGCGTTACTTCACTGGACCGTACGGTACACCACCTGTATGCGATGCGTTTATATTTTACTGACCTGGGGCGTTTCTAGCTTTAGAAAAGATCAGGGGCTAAGTGAAGTTTACATGGGGCTTGACTTTTTTTGATTTTGGAAGATTGGGATCGGGGCTAAAATACTCGGGCTTAAGGCTTAATATGTTTAAGATACTCGGGGCTATAGCCCCGTGCGATCGGACCTAACGACGCCCATGATGCTGCCTAATATTCTGAATTAATACCGGTGTTAGCCGATGTAGTGCGCTATAGGCGAGCTTCACCGTCGGCGCCCCCGTCCGATGCACAGTGAAATTCGCTGGTAAGTTGGCGCCCCCTAAGAATCAGGCGCCCTATGTAGCCGCCCATAGGATTAACTGGCCCTGTTCGGAAAGATCAGCAGTAACCTGACGTGTGATTCTTGTGTGTAAATGTACGCCTGATATGTATTTTCCTGCTTGGCCTGGCGCAGTTCGTCACGCAGCACTGATCCTGGCCCCTCGGTGTTCCTGCTTCTGGATCTGCCCCGATCGGGCCCCGGGCCCTTTATTCCCTCTCGCGGCTTCTCCTCCAGTTTTCATGTTTCACGATCACCCCTCGATGCTGGGAAAAAAAAACTTTAGATGAAGAATCCCAAACGCCCCTGGCACACCTTCTTCAGAAAATAATGAATATACAATTTCACGTTTTATTTTTTATTTTTTTTTTTTACAAAACGGCACTCTGACATTAAGACGATTAATCTCTGTATATTAATTAGGCATCGCATTTAAATGATTTTTAAGAATTCTGTATACATCCGGATTGTCTAAGTTAATAAACCACGAATTATGCTTAGAATTTTATAGGAAAATGATACACCAGTAACGTCCAGATTTTTGGCTAAAGTGTCGTAATTTCTTATTAGGTTTATGATAACACACAATACACAGCTAAATCGATTATCTCTCTAGGTGAGCTAAGAGAAACTTTCACAGTGCAGAAGATACTGGCGCAGGGAAACGGTGGACTGTGCTGGCGTTTCTCCTGTAGGATTAAATGTAGAAGTATGCGTACATATTGTGTTGATTGTGTTTTGGCTTAAAATGTATTATTATTTATTACTATTAACGCTTGGCGTGGCTGTTTGCAGGTTTCTCGCAGTAACGCAGTTCTCGCCGACTCACGCCAGAAAAGCCTTCCCCTGTTTCGACGAGCCCATCTATAAAGCCACCTTCAAAGTGAGCCTGAAGCACGACAGCGCCTACGTGTCCCTCTCCAACATGCCGGTGGAGATGTCCGTGCTGGACGAGGACGGCTGGGTGACGAACTCTTTCTCCCGGACCCCCCGGATGTCCACCTATTACCTGGCATGGACAGTGTGCAACTTCACCTACAAGGAGACCTTCACCAAAAGCGGAGTGCTGGTGAGCGCATTCAAGTGGAAGGAAGCCATCAGTTATTTAGGATGCTGGGCGTGTTTATCATAATATCTCTGTTTATTGGCAGGTATTTCACACATGGACAAGGCATCTTCAAATCAGCCTTGCTCTAAACCATTTCGTGAATTTTAAAGTGACCAAATTTTACTTAGCAAAAATGAGGAGAGGCGTCAGTGCTGCGCAGATATGCACACAGCAAATGTCAGCATGAAGCAAAGAGAAATGCCGGACTTTTTTTAAACATTTAGGTCCCAAAAAGAGGACAAATCTGGGAAGAAGAGAGCGTAATGCTCCGCCCAGCTAATAGGGAGCGTCCCAGAACTTTTGCACATGTTATTTATAGGTCTTCTCAAAGTTGGCAGAGAGCGTTCTTATTGTAACATTAATGGAACGTTATTTCCACATTGTACATTTTAACAAAGGTTCTGTCAGTGTTAGCACATTATTATTAATGATTAAAGTGGAAATATTGTTTATAGTAAAACTATGGTTTTATAAAAGTGCAACAGTAACACACCATCTGGCTGCTGTACCATGCCCTTCGTGTGTGTTTATGTTATTATCCTGAGGTGTAGTAGTAGCTGTAGTAGTGACATAACGTGACAGTGTTACCCGCTGCTGTACCATGCCCTTCGTGTGTGTTTATGTTATTATCCTGAGCTGTAGTAGTAGCTGTAGTAGTGACATAACGTGACAGTGTTACCCGCTGCTGTACCATGCCCTTCGTGTGTGTTTATG
>JAODJX010000065.1:33231818-33242825 GCA_026776945.1 Isichthys henryi
AACGTGACAGTGTTACCCGCTGCTGTACCATGCCCTTCGTGTCTGTTTATGTTATTATCCTGAGCTGTAGTAGTAGCTGTAGTAGTGACACAACGTGACAGTGTTACCCGCTGCTGTACCATGCCCTTCGTGTCTGTTTATGTTATTATCCTGAGCTGTAGTAGTAGCTGTAGTAGTGACACAACGTGACAGTGTTACCCGCTGCTGTACCATGCCCTTCGTGTCTGTTTATGTTGTTATCCTGAGCTGTGTGTTCTGGGAACATCAGGAAAATTCGACTTTTTGAATTTTTCCATACTTTTATTGTAGCATTCGGCAAAAGTTCCTAGAATGATAAATTGTGTGCTAGGCACTATATACATTGCAGTACATTTTAGTATTTTACAGTTCTCAGTCCAAAAATGAAATGATTGCATTACTGCGTTGCTTTTTATACTCAGATTGTTATGCTTTTATACTTCAATAGTGGTTTTATTTTCATAGTGTTAAAATGTTTAAATTAGTAATGCCATTGGTGTTATTACCACATAACACGGCATGTTTCACGTTTGAAACCTTGACATCATTTTTCCCCTGACAAATTTCACTTAGCCCATTAACACCTGTTACCCCTTAACATGAGACTTGTCAGTGGCAGTGTTGATAGCGTCTGTGGTATTAGTGGTGGCGTCGATGGCAGTGTCAGTGGCGTAACAGTGGGTTAACCAGCCACATGGCTCTGGGCCAGACTCCTGCCACACATTGGGATAGTAGTCCTTGAAGTCTTTCCTACAGTGATGCAGCAGCCTGTTCTGGTTCGGTACTCCGTGTTCTGGGCTCTGGGCCGGGTCCCTCTCATACACCTCTGCAAGCCTGCCCCATGGATTTGGTCCGGCGTGTCGAAATGACGCGTAGCTTCAAGCCTCGTCGGCTGTCAGCCATGTCGCCGGTATCACTTGAACACCCGCATCTCCTCGCTTGGACGCGCACCCCCGACGTCCCCTCAGACCGCATGACCACCCAGGCAGTCAGTGAGCAGCCCAGCTAATTGACCTTGAAAAAGCCGCGTTCTCACTGATCGCCGGGTTACAGCATCGAGCTTCGTCAGTCAGGTGACTAGCGGTGCTGCCATATTGCCGGCCATCAGCCCATTAAATAATCCTGCAGTTTCTCTTGTCCACCACACAGCAGGCATGTAGCCACAAAATTATGGGTTTCAACCCCCCCCCCTCCCCCCCAGTCAGCAAAACCTGCCCTAAAGTTTATTTCTGACTATGGGCTAACCCCCCCTCAGACCTCCCACATCCCAGCCAGGCTCTCTGACCCCCTTTCCCCGTTCGATGGCGCTTCGTTAATCTCCTGTTGTTAATATGCTTGCAGCTTCCTTTCTTTGCAATCTACTGCCCTTTTTTAAGACACACTGGGCCCTTCAGATATCCAGAAATCATTAGATGTGTCATATTTTTCATATTGCTTTGCAGCCTCGTTATTCCACAGCACGTTTACCAGCAGATGAATTAATCCTTTGGCCATTGTAACTGTGATAAGACTGTGAGAGTAAGTCTGAAGGCTGTTGCCTGGCTGGCTAGATGGACATTAATCTGCTGTCATGTGATCGCTCAGGCCTATATATGGCACGGCGAGAATTTGGATGGATGGATGTGCTGGTGCGTGAAGGGGCCGTGTTTGTTGGGGTCTGCGAAGGTCTCTGCGCGGCCCGTACCACAGACGGGGCCAAGTGCACCGTTTCCATGATGATCTAAGTGACAAAGTGCTACTTTAAAAGCACAATCAAGTGAGACGTGGAGAGATGAATAAATAAGTGCAAAGAAACGGAAAGTAATGCTCCGCTCTCCCTGTTTCTGTTCCCTCACGCTCTCCCTGTTTCTGTTCCCTCACGCTCTTCCCGAAGATCCGCCTGTATGCCAGACCCAACGCCATCAACAGGGGTTCCGGCGACTACGCCCTGAACATCACCAAGAAGCTTCTCCAGTTCTATGAAGACTACTTCAAAGTGAAGTACTCACTGCCAAAGCTAGGTAAGAGCCCCGGCTTTGTTGGGGGCCCCCGGTTCCTTGCGGACAAAGCAGACGTCGATCTGGAGGAGGGATTGGGCCGGATCTGAGCAGGTCCACGTAAGCGATCGTTAGCGGTGCACTGCCTGCCCTCTCATTCGCCGGCGACGCCTGGGGACACCTGATGTGTGAAAGAGGGGCCAGAAGGTGCCGGAATGGGTGACACTGCTCTGCTTTGTAAGCTGCTTCTGTTTTGTTGGCTCGTTGGAGCCGCTCATCTGCTGGTGCAGGCGGCCTCGTTTTTTCAAACTGATTTTACTTAAACCTGATGGTTTTGATGTTTTTGACTCTGTAATATTGGGCTCTGGAATTTGTGTACTTTTGGGGATTATCATTGCACTTTTTAATTGAGCACTTTGGGGTAAATGCCTTATCCTAGGAATAAAGCAGCAAGGATGTTTTGGGATATGAACCAACAACCTTCAGCTTTACAAGCCAAACTACACCACTGTAAGGGACATTCAGTTCAGTTCAAATGTAGTGTGGTGCATTGTTCCTGTACAAGCAAAATGAAAGGGCTGGATGGAACATCATAAGGTGTTCATTGGAACCAGACCTAAAATATTATCGGTATGTTGTTTGCTCATCACCAGATTCCAGTCGGGCAGCTATCTGCTCACACTACGCCCGAAGAGTTCCTGTCTCATGGGCACTAGCTGTATCGCTCTTGGCGCTTCAGATGGGCCCAGTGAAGATGCCACTTTACTCATTATTCTTATCTGCACTCTTCGACAGTCCGAGACCATATCGTGGAATTAAATCAACAGCTTCAATTACGTGGCACTGGATTTTATCAAGTGACTGCTGAGTGTCCAGACTCACGCCCCACGCATAAGCTCCTGCTGCTTCCCCATCGCATGCAGCTATAAAGCAAGAAAATAAATGAAGAAATATGTAAGTGAGAGATGATTACGTGGGTACTAAAAAGCAGCAACGGTGCTGATCACCTTTCGAACCGCGCATTTGGTTTGGGCGCCCCCTGCTGGCCTCTGAACTCGCCCCTGGGTATAGATGATGAAAACTTCTTTCTTTCTTAATGTGCAGGCTTCTTAATGGACTGAACAGGTTTCCTTGTTCCAATGGCGATAAACTGATCTTGGAGCCTTAAATGAGTAAGTGCATTTGACCCACAAAGTTGAGAGAATTGAGCGAATCCCGTCGAGTGTCGGGCATCCTGGCAGAAAGCGATTGCTGTGCACGTCCTTGCTAGAGAAGTGGTCTGGAGATAATTTTTTACTCTGATTATATAACGGCGCCATCTGGGTCCAAGGTAGAGGCAGTTACAAGCCCCAAGGACCGCAAGTGAAACGCAGAGTGGTGGAGATGAGTTGCCGATAGCAACGACGAGCGAATGCCGTGACGGTTGGGTCCTAGAGAAGACCAAGGGTAATTCCTCCATTACGCTCTTTCTCCCTTTAAAAATGGGTCGACACGCATCCACTTGGTACATTTTTAAAGCCCAGGATAGAGGATTCAGCTGAGGCCATAGAAAAGTGAAATTAGCTTATAGAAAATGAAAGATGCATCTTAACCTTAAAATCACTGCACACAGGCAGTTGTCCTCTTTTCTTCTCGTTACTTTTCTTTCTGCTGATCTGTGTGAAGTTGTTTTAATGACAGTTTTCCATGCACATTTTAACACTTATAAAAAGCAGTTTATAGGTAACTTTCTCTGTTTATTGTAATGCGAATTATTCATAGTTTATAGTCCTTACAAGAAGCCATATGATTTTGGGGCAATGAATGCCACTTCTTTTTTTTTGTGTGAGACAAATAAACAGTGTGTCCAGGCTTGGCGAGCAGGTGGGAGTGTTTCCTGACGTCTAGCAGTGGAAATGGAGGCGATGAGAATCGGCTCATTTTGGTGGTATTTGGGAATGACGGTCAGATCGCCGTTTGTCAGCCGAGATGCAGCACTTGTCGCCTCCCTCTGTTTCGCCTGAGGTGCTTGCTGGCGTTTGTGCTTTGGAGTTAGGAGGGTGAGAAAATCAACAACCATGAATGAAGTTAACTTTAAATGTTACAGTAGATTAGGGCTCTGCCTGTGAAGGAAAGGTCGCCGTTTCGAATCCTCTGCTCCCTTGGGCCCTTGAACAAGGTCCTTAACCCTTGAATAATGACCCAGGAGTGCTGGATGGATGGCTGACCTGGTGCTCTGACCCCAAACTTGTCTTTCACCTCTATATATGTATCTGTCTTAAAGACAAGGAGTACAGAAAGGTATTTGTGAAAGAAAGCACATTCTAATGCAGCTGTTCTCATACATGTACAAACTGCAAAAAAGCTTCCTTTCATATCCTGTGCATCACTGGATCAGGCTGTAAGGGACCCTTTAGTGGCCCTCGAGCTCCAGGATGATGTCCTTAGGCGTGTTGTCTCTCATCCCCTCACCAAGTCCAGTGTGCCCCTCCTCCTTTCTCTGTGGTATCATCAGCATATCCATGGTCCTGCAGCCAAAAAGACCTTGTGTGATCCTTCCATCACCTTTGTATTCCTACACTGCTGGACTTACTGGCTTAGTGTTTCGCGTGAAGTCTGTCCTGCCAAGCCTTTCACGGTTTAATGTCGAGCAGGATCGGCTTCAGAGAAGCAGATCCCTTGTGTGCGGTTATGTTGTTGGAGGATGAAGCTGATTTTAATCTCCCTTTTCTTTTGTTCCTAGCTGGGATGCAGTGGAGTTGCCACAGGTGATTGTGCAGGTTCCTGTTTGTACTCTCATTTATAACAATTTGTGAAGCTAATTCACTGCCAACCAATAAGAATATAACCGATGCGGAAGAGCATCTATAGATAAATAAATTATTCATCACCTCAAATCTGCACGGCCGTAATGTGACAGAGACTGTTATTGTCACTCTCGGATATTCCTGAGCAGAGATAAATATAGATGGATTGTCTCACTGCTTTTGATTACAACAAAGAGTCGTGTTCTGTTACAATTTCAGCATCGCGGATCAAGGCATGTAATCATTGTGAAGGGATGGATGTAGGTAGGAGAAATCACGGAAATGTGGTGGTGAAGTCGCAAAGAAAGAGGAAGGAGGGAAGTCGCAAGCAGACAGATCTACAGCCTATGGATTACATTAAGAGGCAAGAGGACCTAAAGGAAAGCAAGGATGGCCAGTCCTGATGTGCTGAGAGTGGTTTCAAACCTGGCATGTGAACAATAACTAGAAAGGAAACGAGATGGTTCGAAAAAGTAGTGGACGTTTAGTAAGTGTTGTCAGTTGGTCGAGTGAGGCTCAAATATCGAGGAAATGCTGGAGAGGATCTGTTTGGATGATGAGCATGTTTAGGTCAGGAGGCGGCGGCACTGAAACAGCTGCAGCCCCGGGTGTCTTCCAAAGGCCCCCTAAGGACTTTCGTCAGGTTGATGGACATCGAAAGGTTCTGAACACACAATTGTCCTAATAGTGCTGTTTCTTTATATGGGCATTGAGGATTGTGTGCCAGATGCCCTCAAAGTTGTGAAAAGTACAATAATTATAGTATGATGCTAGAGCTGGAATTGAAAGGTGGAACTGCAGAGCCTGGTGACTTTTGGACGATGGATCGGGGACGGCACTGATAGATGGACTTTTGCAGTTTTGCAGTTGCCAAGCTGAGAGACTGCACAGCCAAAACGGTGCGAGTTTCTCCAGTGCCGTGAGACGGTATAACGGCCCAAGGTCTTCAGCGGCCCGCTCTCATTTCCTGGGAGCATAGCGGATGTCACCTGAAGGTTAGCTCGGTAATGAATCATCACGGTATCAGCATGTGGATCGCTGGGTTCCTCTCATTACCAACGAGGCAGCGCCGCATGTCTGACCCCTAATGCAGCGACGGCACTCTGCCTGAGGATCACGGCTCACCTTAATATTCCATTTCCTGTCACAATCTTGTGCCGTCGAGTTGAAAAGCATGACCAAGCAAAATGCGGCGATCGGTATCTGACCTCCAATATTAACGGGTTCCTCGGAGAACCTTCAAGTAATTCCTGCTGAGTCCACTATGGGGGGCGTTACTGCGGGGTGCCATTACGGCGGCACACAGCCTGAGATCTGGCTCCAGTAACACATCACCGGACAATTACGGAACTAAAAGCATGAATGTTTTAAGTTTAAACTAGTCCTATGTGGGCTTTGTTTAAAAATTAAGTAGAATTTCAGTCTGGTTTGTAGTACTCTTGTTTGTACTCTTTTATAGCATTTTTGTATTTTGTTTGGTCCAAGTAAAGTAGCGAATACAGTCATTAATCACTACAGATGTCCTGAGTGTGGACTTGTACTAGATGGCATTGAATTAGTGTGCTATATAATAGCTATAAGACCACTCACTTAGCACAGATGATGATACAGGAAATATTAGACTGATGGGAATACAAGGGAAGATGGTGTGACCTCAATTTCCATTAGTGTCACTTTTAACTTTTACTGCGTCTTAATTAGCAGCTAAGCGTTCCTTACAGCAAGCTAACACTTGGGGTGATATCACCAGATGGCTGAATGACATGAATTTTTGTCTCTGATAATTAACCTTCATTTTAACGGGACCACGTTAGACAGACCGGCCGTAAGAGATGAAGATGTTCACTGCAGAATGAGCCTGTTCTAAGCAAATTGCTTGTGTGGCGCGTCACAGATGGTAAAGCAGCATTAAGTTCAGTGAGGGCTTTCAGCGAGGTTTTCTGGAAAGCGAGTTTTACCTTTATTAACTCAGGAAATGAAAGGACAAAAGTGACAAACGTATGTGTCCCAATGCAGAGCGTCTGGCTAGAGATTGTCACTGAATACATAACTACTGACTGTGCAGTAGGGGAAAATATCTAATCGCGATTTTTCTGACAGACATTGCGATTACGATTTGATTTGCGATTTCATTTTTTATGTCATGCTTCAGTACAATATTCAGTGTGCAGTAATTTTAAAACATATGACGCAGCATGAGATGCCATCAATATTAACTGGTCTATATTCTAAGGCAAGGATGAGAATTTAAAGATGTGGTGTATGATGAAAATAATTGCAGCAAAAAGAAAAATAGCGATCTTGCAGGTATCGCTGATTACCCCCTAATAACACCAGAACCGCCTTTTCCCAGCCAATCTGCAAGACCTACTTCGGTGTATGCAGCCCTTTTATTTGTGCTCATGTGTTATTAGTGTTAATAACAGCATGCAGCTAACAACACTCATAATGCTCATAACAGAGTGGCTGTTCTGTCCGTAAAGCTGGAAATTTTAAACGTAGAATGCATTTTATAAAACGTTGAATAAACAGAAGTCGTTTATTGGTGATTTCATGTTGGTCGAAGTTTCTGCTTTTTAACAACTGTATACTGTTATTTTCTATATAAATCAATTCAGGTGAAACAAAAAAAAAATGTATGTGTCACTCTTTCAGACTCACGCAAGAAATCTTACAGCAAATCTATATTTCATTCTGAGCTTAAAATTAGCTACATCAAAAACGTTACGGTAGTTTGCAAACCCTACAGACTATTAACAAGGTAATGAAACTTACATACATGTAAATGTATGTGCAGAACAGAGAACAGAAAATCTCACTCCATTCAGCCGACCAAAGTTGCCAACCCTGCATATTATTTGAAATGAGAAGTAAAAAGCAGTTTTAGACTGAAGCGGTTTATCATTCATTTGCTTTGTTACTCGGACAAATACAAAACGAATGAATAAATATTATATGTCTCTCCTTTTGTATCTTTTCTAAATAAGACCGCGTGCCCATACCCAACTGTAATAGCGATTAAAGCGATCTATTCTTTTAGTATTTGTGTTAAAGCAAGGCTTTTATTTTATCAATCTTTGGAAATACTTAAATTAATAAGCACAAAAGCATATGACATTCTCATATGACATTACGTCTCACTCTGTTACAATTTGAGGTTGCCGCTCATACAGTTCATGCTTTCGTTCGACCCTGGTGGTTGGCTGACTTTTGGTTGAGAAAGAGCTTGATTTGATACGCAGCAGAGCCCGCTATTCAAATGTTAATATCGCCGACGATCATCTTAATTTAATTGTGGCAGCCAAAATCGTGACCGTGATTAAAATTCGATTAATTGTGCAGCCCTACCGTGCAGTACATTTAAAACAAAGAGAAAATCAAGGTTGCTATTGGCCGCGGAATGGTCACTGGCAGTAATGGTCACTGGCAGTGCCGGATGTGTTTGGACATGTACCAGACTTGCGGGCCAGTTGCTCGGTGTACAGTGGGGAGCGTGGTGGCCTGGCACATTCAGTTGTAAACTTAACTAAAGAGATGATCTCGATTAATGAATTGTGGTGTAAACGGTACCAGTGGGATGTCGTGCTGCATACGGTGAATGCAGGCCTGGGTACGCCGCTGCTGTTCTGGTATGTTCAGCCCATTCGGGATGGCACCAACTTCTGCAACTGGCCCGTCTGTGGCCCGCCGTCCAGCGCAAACTCGCCTGTGATCCGCCACTGAAGTGACATTTTATGTTATTTCTCTGAAGGACATTTCATTTACTTAATCCTGCACTCTGGAGTCTTTTAAAGCTTAGTAATTCTGGCCCAGCTCACACTTTAAATCAGCCCCATTTTTCTAACCGTAATGCCATCCAGTCCAGTGGGCTTGTCAGACCTCTGCCGGAGCACCATAAATCTTGCCGAATGCCTCAGCTATAGCTGCTTGTTCGGGGGGCTTTCGAGTATAAAAAAAGAGGCACCAGTCCCATTTATAAACATTACTCGTCTCCTCCATGGTTCGTATCCAGCTCTGATCGAACCCAGGGTTTATTTGCTTTTTTTTTTTGGCTGTTGGATCGGCAGAGGGGAAAATGGGCATGGTAGGGGTTAGCGCCCCCTGTCTTAGCTATGGGTCATTTGCACCCCAGGATTCCGGCCCATCTCTCGCATACAGGCAGGGCATCAGCATTGGAGAGAGGAAAGCTCCACCCATGCTGCCACACCCACACTGCCACGCCCATCACACCACAAACTACCTCAGCTGTGACAATTTCTAGATGCATTTGCATGGTGACTGATAAAGGAAGTAGTCTTTGCTGTCCTTGTGGTCAGGATTGTGTTGATCTGAAGTGTAAGACGTTTCCCTCATAGCCTGGGGAACACGGGAAATTGCCAGGACCACCTGAGTGAGGCAATTCAATCAAGGGCACTTTAAGTTATCGGCACTCAGCCACCTGGTGGGTGACACCTCACCCAGTGGCTGGAGTGCCAATCCTGCCACCAGCCCCCAAATTTCCCCACAAAGCTGGAGGATCTGCTTACAGGGCTGGATGTATATTATCATCATACCCAGGACAAAGCAATCGCAGGTTAAGGGCCTTGCTCAAGGGCCCTCAGAGCCTCCACTATGCCCCAGCAGCACCATTAATAAAAGGAAATTATCTTAACAAAGACTGTCAGTGAAACGTCTGTTGTTTATTCCGATTTAATCTGGCTTTAAGCAGCCTCCTGAGTAATGGCCTGTAATCCCAGCTGTAGTGCCGTGATGCTTTTTATTACGAGCTGGACGGCCTCAGCTTAGCCGTTGCTAAGACTCCTGTGCGTGAACGGATCAGTGATCATGTTGCTGCAGCCAGGGACACCGGGGACACGCGTTCCCACACAGCCGGCGAGGTCGGGCTGGCCGGTACCTCTGAGTCCCTGTTCCGTGGGAGCGCAGCATCATAGGTCATGGCACTGTACGGACAAGCAGTGTGGCCGTCTGATAGGGAAAATCCATCATGGGGGACGCCCCTTCCTCACATTCAGAAAAATTTACTGGGGGGGGGGACAATGCTCAGGGGTGATTTTTTTTTTTATCTGTATATGGCTTTGTGCTGTGAACTTCCCTGAATCTGGTCTCTCCCTGCCATGCTCTGAATCCGAAAACAGGCTTCGAAGCTCCCGCATGGTAAATAGGGTTTGCAGGGATTTCTAATTGCTCACGGCGAGGAAAACACTAGATTCTCCTTCTTAGTCACCTTTCATCCACAGGGTCTCTGTTTATCTGCAGACAGCAGTGTGGCATTAGTGCATCTGTCCTCATTCTGACAGGTGAACTGAACCTGGAACAGTGTAGGAGGCAGTATCCTGCTAAACCAGCAGACAGGACAGATGCACAGATCTGCGGGACGGAGGTTTGAATGAGAAGCCGAAAAAAATATATATGGTCCATCGGTAGTTGCAGCAACGGATCCACAGGGTTTTAAACCCGGACTGTTCTAAGGTTGCCGTGGGACGCTCCTGGACAGGTTCCTGGGCTGGCTGAGCGCTGACCCATACAAAGACACATCCCCGTCCTACATCCCTTTAAGACCACGGCCGCCATCTGCAGAGGCGACATCCGTGATGCTGAAACCTCGGATTGTAATTAACGCCTGACGGAGACCTGAGTGTGGAGATGAGTAGCAGGCCGCAGAGCACCGTGCGGGAGTTTGCCTCGGTGACTGCTCAGTTTTACGCTTCTCTGACTGATGAAAGGAGCCACAAGCCCCCTTCACAGAAAACAACTAATATTTACAGACAAGAAGAGAAAAGGAGACCTTTTTCTGTCCCGGAATGGAGCTGAAAATAAGCCTGTCAGTGTTTTTTTTTTCCAGCTATGCCGATCGCCCCCTTTTCGTCTCAGAAGTGAACAGTAACCATCATTTTTAGCCTGTTCAGCCACAGAGCTGCTATTGATTAGCTTGTTGTTCCATCACTGGCCTGTCTCGCCAGGGGGCTCTCCACGCCCCTACCACTAACCCTCCACGCCACATGCTCCGTTCATCACTCAACACATCTAATCTGACGGCTAACAATCACTTCTGCGCTCTGCGGCCCAAGTCGCTTACAAGGTGATTTTTATGAAACCTAAGCAGTTGATAACTTTAGAATGAACGTGTTATAACACTGGAATCTTGGACTCGTCATTCCGTGAATGACGACGCGTGATTAATGATCCTCTGCCTGCCAGAGAAATGATTGTTTACCTGAGCACTGGGG
>JAODJX010000065.1:33290193-33302963 GCA_026776945.1 Isichthys henryi
ATCGGGTGTTGAATTTGTGTGGTTAGGTGGAACATAGATCGGGTGTTGAATTTGTGTGGTTAGGTGGAACATAGATCTGATGATGAATTTGTGTGGTTAGGTGGAACAGTTACTTGGATTAGTTTCTTGGGAATGCATTTTTTCACAGAAATTCACAGAAACATTGTTTAAAACACACGAAACACAGCTTTCAAAGAGAAGTCAAGCAATAGATGTCATATGGTGCCTAGATGAGATTTTTCGGATGGTTAGTGCTCTGTACTGTATGAGAGGAAGGACAGCTCCGTTTCAAGGCATCCTAAGACACTTGCAACCTATTAACGATTCTCTTTGCTGCTTTTTACACTTTAAATCTGTTTTAAAAACCTAAATTTTTTAGGTTGACTATCCTCCTCACCGGACTGAAGTAGTATCTCTGAAAGACTTCTGAAAATAGCCCTACATATGAGCATCTTCGCCACTTCGCTTCATGCCCAGTAATAATACGGAGGTGTAAATGCAGACAGAAGGAGGGAGTCGTCAGAATTCGTTTCTGTGATGTTTCTAGAATGGAGCGAACATCTGAGACACCGGGGTTTCTCCTATGCATCTACTTTCCTACTCCTGTTTATCTGGTGGTGGTTTAGTAAAGTGTATATTTATGTTTCTGCTTAGATTTCTTCATATTTAGTTTAAACACAAACAGCCTTATTGTTATAATGTGAAACATTTGGTCTGTGGCCACAAAAGGAAAATGCTCTAAGGATTCATTTTATTGAGAGAAATATCACATAATTTTTTTTAAACATTCATTTTTAATTGGATCACAGTTGTGACGCAGTCCTCCCAAACTTCACCTTTGGTTAACAGTATAATAATTAAAAGGTATGTACGTACAGCCCATAGTGAGAGTGCCGTGCTGGGGCATCCACTTGGTGTATCGGGCCTGTATTCCTGTACAGAAATATGGAGTCACTGACTGGTTTTTATCCAGCGGTTATTTTCCGTCTGTGCTTTAACTAAAGAAGCTTTTGTTGCCTTCTAGAGACTGATCGCTTGGTTTTTATTACTCAACAGAAGTAAAGTTGGATATGCGTCATTATGGAGATTAAATGGATCTTGCTTGAAGGATCTACTATGCGTGCCAGGTTCTCTTAAGATCTCACGGAACTTGGTTCATGGAGACTAATACGTGTAGTTTGTATACGTCTTTTAATCATAAAATTCAATGCTAGGTGGTTGACGGGATGGGAGTGGAAATGAAATGATGACTTATTTGTTACAGCCTACAGACCCTTGACAGCGTAACTGTAGGACTGACTTTCCAGGTTATATCGTGATGTTTAAAACCCAGCTACTTTAAAGGCCATAAATATTAAGAACATGCTAAATTAATAGCATTTCTTGTTATTGTCAATGACTAATCAGATTAGTTCTAGTAACTGAATGTTTTTACTGTACTTATTTAAAACATCCTCCCTTAATCCCTTGATGCCACATATCTCTGTGAAGTTCATTTCACAAATAATGTGGGCGAGCAGATTTGGAGGCTGAGGAACAGACACATTCTTATTAATGATGTATTGTAGAGACATTTAACTGTGATGGTCACAGATTGTGAGTCAGAACGAGTAGATTTGCAGGTCTGAGAGGGTGGAAGACAATGATTTTCTGAGTTAAGTGGAAAAGATGGCAGACGGACGAGACATGTCAGTCCTCGGTGATTCGCGTGTCGGGCGGCAGTCAGGCTGGTTTATGTCCTCCTGCGATTCGCACAGATTGTTACATCACACTGGAATGAAATCTGTTTAATGGAATTAAAGCTACTTACTATAAATACAAGGCGAAAAAAATGATAAATCCATTGTGCAAAATATTAATAAACTCAGCTAGTCTGTGGCATAGTCTGTCCAAGAATCATTTCATTTCATTTGAAGCCAAATGAAACAATGATACTCCTGAGATGGAAATTCCCATGGGAGATGAAACACTGTTAGTTTAGCGTTTGCTTAAACAGACTCTCAGCACAGCGTCTTCCTAGTCGGCCTGTCTTACCTTTTGGATTGACCAGCTTCAAATATTGAGTTTGACCGGAGGAAATTCCCTTCTCACATAATAGGAAATGATTTAGTCTACTATGGTTTTGTAAATATGACATGAATTAAAAACAACACGTCACATCAACGTCAGTTATGTTGAATCAACATCAAAAGAGGCTATGATGCATAAACTATAAGAGCTGGTTTAGCTGGTTCCAATCAAGATTAAAGAAAAATAGGAAGGTGCATCTGGTCATGAGAGATGACATTAGAAACTGGCACTGAAAACACAGCCACCTGTAGCCATGTAATCCTGTTTAAGGCCAGTTTGTAAATCACCACTGCCGGCATGTGGTATCTGCAGTCCAGGCTTAGCGCCTGCAAATCAACTAGGGGGGGGTTGCAGTGATCCCCTTATCTGGCTTTTCTGCTATTGCGCAACCGACTCAGGAATTTGGATGGAAAATAACTTATCTAAACCCCAGGGTCTTCATAAATCCTTTAAACCAGGAAAGAGTAGCACTTCTGAGGTGGCATGGACACTGAGAGACTCTGCAAACAAAGAGGCATGTAAATCAGAGAGAGGTTGCTGTAGGGTTATCCCAGGGGATTAGCCAGAGAGCTCGCTAGGCATACATCCGGGGGATTCATAGCCCTTTTTGTGATGGACTGTGATCCAGTCCTGGATGCGTTCTGGCTCTCACCCTACGCTTCCTAGGAGAGGCTGCAGGCTGACTGCGACCCTGATGGATGGATAGATGGATCATCTGTTGATGGATAGATCAATAGACAGATAGCTATAGATGTGGAACAAAAAGCATCAATTCAGCTGAAGTGGATCTAATGAAATAAACCCAGAGAGACCATGAGAATGTGCGAGTGTCCAGCAAGGCTTCACCTCACTGGATTGTGACACCTTATTAGATTGAACAGTCAGTTGATTAAAATAGTTTATCTATAATTTACATTTGTGTTGTAAGAGACCTTTCTCTTCCTCGCCGAGAACATATTCTCAGCACACAGTGAGCAAATTGCACTAAGAAATCTCTGGCCATTGTTCCTGGTTTCTCTCTACACACACTGTCCCGGTCTCCCCAAAAGCCATTGTTCCTGGTCTCTCTATAAACACACTTTCTCGGTCTCCCCAAAGACCATTGTTCCTGGTCTCTCTCTACACACACTGTCCCGGTCTCCCCAAAAGACTGCTCTCAGAAAAAGAGTGAGTACTGTGGATACTGTTGGATATTGGTGGTCTTGTGGGGGGGGGGGAGTATTCCAGGATTTTGCTCTGGTAAACAGCAATAAATTAGTGACTGAAAATGACATTTTTAACCTGGAAGATTTTGATTGCATTTTCCAACTCAAAATGCATGACAAGAAACTCATAAAGGCCAGAGGTCATTTGAGAGGCTGCATTTCATCCATCGCTCACCCAGTTCACTATCAGATATACACACTGAGAAAACTGACCTTGATATGCAGCTTTACATTACAGCCTTTCTTGATAAGGGCCAGAATTATATGAAGGGGATGGTGGCTCTTTGCTGTAGGGTCACTTAAGCCCTGATAATCACTGTATAGTCCAAGACCAGTAAATATAGCCCTTGGTGTTATGCTGTGCAAGAGACCAGAAGGTTATGATAAAGAACTTGACAAAGATCTCCTTCAGGTTATCAGTGGTTAATCTCCCTACTCTGATGTGCACTGTGTTAGTGGCTCCCAGTGTAATTCTAATAGCCATGCAGTACAACATGCAGTTTCAAGCTTTCACGCAGTCATGAGGAAACAGCAAACGCTTCACTGGGTTGGCCGTGAAGGAGTGTGACAACAGCTGGTGATCTCTACCTCAAAGTATGGCAGCAACAGCCAGATCTGCGAAGCGCTCAGCCCTCTGGGTTGTGGAAGGCTCCTTCGTGTGATCAATATTTAATTATTAAAAGTCCATTGTGTGTACACAGGTCTGAAAGAATCATTTCAAAAGCCTGCCATTATCAGTTCATCTTTCACATGTTACAATTTAGAATAGGGAATAGCATAGCATAGTGATACTTTATTGATTCCCTGTGGGGAAAATTCTTTTTTTATCTATTTCATCTTGCTCTCCATGACACACACAGACTAATGCAGTTCATAGCAAGTTTGGGATCACAGCTCAGGGTCAGCCAGCATGCAGTGGCCCTGGAGCTGGGGGTTAAGGGATTTTCCCAGCTAGCCTGTTAAGCGAAGGATGTACTGCATGTGCTCAGTCGCACTGGAAAGGTGATCAGTACCGCTGAGCAGATGGTAATCAGTCTGCAGGTTAACAAGCTGAAGCCACTGCAACAGTTTTATGCAGGAAAAGCTGGCTAAACTACCCATGTCATTCTGCCACATCCTGCTTCCCGTCTCATTTTCTGAACAGAGACCTGAAGCTGGACGGCCTGGAAGGTCAATGGGACCCTGAAAGTTGAAGAGAGGCATCAAGTAGGGGCGGTTCACAGGGGGGGCAGTGCCACCATGACAACAGGCCTCCCCAGTTGAAATGATCTAGAACCGCTGCTGACTGTAAGACTGTATTGTTTCTTTCCCAAAAAACAACGGAAGAATCAAAAACAAAATACAATCACAATATGGCAAAATTATCATGCCGCTACAATATAGAGAAATTGCTATATTAACATTAAATAAATTCCCAACATAATCATTCGGAAATATTCCTAATTATGGCTGTTACAGTATGTATATGCATTTTAAGTCAGTCATATCAGGTTAATAAGCACCCAGAAAAAAATCTATGTGATTATATAAATGTTCACAGATAACAGATGCTGCCTCCATTCTAATATTACATTTCCTTCCTGCCTGAATAAGAAACAGTGGTGCTACTTCGATTAACATACTGCAGCATGATTTCACCAGAACCAATCTGGACAAAAGAAATAAATGCATTTCATTGAAGAAAAACAGGAGGCAGAGACACATGTATATTAGTCCTAAATATATAGTGAATCTGTTACTGATCTGCCCAGCCACCAGAGGGCAACCTGATACATTCTTGCTGCACAACATCACAAAATGAGACCACAAAGAAGAAAAGATATTCCCGCCAAAAGTAGGACATGCCCACTAATTACACTGAGATCCAATTTAAACAGGCTGCTGGACAGTGTTCAGATTGACCGTCCTCTTAAATATTCTGGGAGAATAATATTCCGTTCAGCTGAGCCCCCGCTCATGCCATAAGCAGCAGGCTAAAGGAGGGGCAGTGGGGAGTCAAGTCCCAATGGCCCCAAGGGTCACGGAGACACAGTACAGGGAGCCATCGGTTACTGAGGAAGGCCCAAGACAGAGCGGAAACATGCAGCGGTACCATCATCTTCTCATCTGTGTTCACACTCTGCTCTCTCAGTCTCTCAAACCTTTGTCAGGCTATTTTCAAAAGCTAGTAAAATTACAAGTTCAGTCCATTGTTCTTTTATGAACCTGTAAGCAGTATTCCGGACATGCTTGGGTTACAGCTATCTTGCTGTGTAAGCCTGTTTCACTGCAGAATTTGTATTTTTGCAGAAGGTATGACTTCTTTCCCGATTACACAAGCACTGTTCATTTGCACTCTACAGACAGTTTTCAGCCCTCTAGCCTTGATACTCTGCTCATTCGCAGCCGCATGCATCTGAAATATAGTTTATTTTCCGACTGACACAGGAAAAATGACCTGATACTCGATGCATTTTGCATGATGGGCCGCCCCCTGCATGCCACAGCTCTCTCCATCAGCAGTTTTGCATTTTTGTGGTTTTTAATGTTTGAATGTGAATTTTCTTATCGGTTTAGTTAACCATCCATCCTCACTCGCTCACGGATGATTATCTGCTTGAGGCTCATGCTGAATATGTCATCTAATCACATAATGTGTGTTTATCCCAGTGACCCTGTACTGCATTGCAGGTTCGAAGATGGATGAATGCTCGCTGGTTTGTGAGGGTGGCATTCAGTGAAAGAAAACTGGGCAGAATTAAGTGATGTTTTTTAGATTTCTGATACTATTATCTGAATTCACATTAAACTGAATGCTCTAAGGTTTATATGCTGCAAAATAAATATATATATATATATATCCTGCAACTGAAATGCTTTTGAAACCATTAAAGTTGTAACATGAAAAGTTGAAAGCAATTTTTCAGTGCAATTGAATCTATGCAATTCTCATGTAAGTATCAGGATTCCCCAAATGCTCTGTGCTGAAAATCAGGAGTCTTTAGAGTAATGTGACTGATCACACGCTTGTTAGCAAAGAGATCATGTCTGCATTTATGCCTGGATCTGATTGCCTATATTAGGGTGACCATATTTAGCTGTGTGGTAAAGTGGACACCAGGAGGCCGGATGCGAAGAGAGGCATCAAGGCAACGCAGATACAGCATGGCCACAGAAAACATTCTGACTGTAGAAAGCAAATGTCAACGTGGAACAAAGCGAAACTCCAGACATTTCAGACATTTTTAGCTCCCAGAAAGAGGACAGGTCTGGGATAAAGGGTAGTATGATCAGCCAACTAGAAGTGTTGGCACCTTAGTCCTGGTGTATCAGATGTGTAGTGAGTCCAGATAAGGTTTGTTACCAATGGAAGTGCAACGGCTCCACCAAATAATTTACAAATAGTTTAGCGAGGCGTCCTTTCTGCCTCTTAGAGAATTGGCAATGTCACCATGTCAACAAGGAAGCCTTAACAAGCCATAATATCACTTAAGAAATGTGTCCACCTACTTATGTTTGTCTTGCAAATTCCTGACCATAAAACACTGGTATGTATATTTCGTTAATAAAGCATTTTCAGCAAAGCACACCGAAATCAAAAACCACTTTTCCTCACTCCTACAAATCTAAATTCATTAGGTATAAAAGCACATTTTTTTTTTGCATTAATCCTAGACATTGCAAAAAGACAGACAACACACACGAGCTTGAAAGTGTCAGTCGGGTCTTTCCATCAGTTCAAGGTGAAGCTGACTGTGATGTACTTTTCTGTGTAATATCCCAATAAGCTAAACTGCGATTCCATTCATTGCAGAAAAAAAAAATCTGTCTGTTTTATGTATTCCCAGGTAATAGCTTTATGCAGTATAATTTATTTCATAAGTTTTTAGTGCATTTCAAAAAAGTCAGATGTAAGTACAGGGTCCATTTATGAGGAGGTATTTCGAGGAAAGGCATATCTAAGCTTTTAGGTAAAAAGCACTGCATGCAGCGTATATATGGGGCGGGGGGGTGGGCGGTTGTCTCAGGAAGGGGGTTCAGACGACTGGGCTCAGTTGCTTTGTTGCCTTTTCTTCTCACAAAATGTACAAATTGGTGTGTATCTTCTTTTGGCTCATTGTAAATCTGAGCCGTACTTTGATGTAAATCCCAGGTCTCACCTCCTCTGCTTTCCAGCTGTTGTGTCTCTGACTCGGTCTTTTCATTCTCCAAAATAGCATTTATGTTTACTTTAGATTTTAACGTTCTGTTCTGTCCCTCCATCACCCTGCGATTCTTGAAAAGTCCCATCCCAGGTCCATGATTCTGCTTGGGCTGCAGGCATCCACCTTGTCAGACGTTTAACAAAGTAGCAGCCCGCACACCCCCGTCTTATACGAGTTTGTTTTTTGTAAATCCCATAGAGATTCAACATTTTATTTGTCACATGCACAGTTAGACTGGTACAACTCGCAGTGAAAAAAAGAGAAATTAAATAAGCAATAAGGGAGGTGTAGTTGACCAAAAGCAAAGAATAAATAGAAAATTAAGCTATATTTAAAAATATCATTCATAAGGCAGTGGGCGAATGGCAGTATATACAGTGTGCATGGTAGGCAGTGTGTGAATGGCTGGATATACAGTGTGCATGGTAGGCAGTGTGAAAATGGCAGTGTATACAGTGTGCATAGTAGGCAGTGTGTGAATGGCAGTATATATGGTGTGCATGGTATGCAGTGTGACAATGGCAGTATATACAGTACAGTGTGCATGGCAGGTAGTGTGAGAATGGCAGTATATAGTGTTCATGGTAGACAGTGTGAGAATGGCAGTATATTCAGTGTGCGGGTAGGCAGTGTCCAAATGGCAGTTGTTGCTATAAATATACCAAATGCAGTATATTTCGCCATGATGCAAGTTGACTTAAATGTTCACATGATGGAGTGACAACAATTGACAATAAGTTGTAAAAGCATCACTTTGCATGTCCAGATGGAGAAGCCTGGTGGGCAGAGGAAAGACACTGCTCTCTGTTTCTGAGAGAGACGTTTCCCTGATCTCAGCAGGGCAAACAGGCAGGTACCAGGATGGCTAGAGTCCTTGTCACTTCTGATGACTCTCGTCCTGCAATAACTAGTGCAGATGTACTGCAGGGGGTGCAGAGTTGATCTGGAGGAGAGCTCAGCTAAGCTGGACCACTGTGAAGAGCTGAGTGTTCCTGTACGCTGCAGTTGCCATACAAAGATTTGATGTTCAGTGACAGGATGTCCAGGTAGTATCCAAGTAATGGGCATAACCGCAAAGCTGTTCATATTCTGTCTGAACGGCGTTAGAAATCTAAGGCCAGTCTACTTTAATAAGGACAGGTAACACTGGAGCTAAGAGCTTCTCTAGTCAGCAAAGAGAAATGTTTAAGGTGTCCAGAAATTCAGGCAGACTCAGACTCCTGGGATGATGATCAGAATCAGCTTTATTTCCATGTCAGATTTCCAGAAAATTAACACATGTCGTCTGATTTTCTGAAACAAAAACATTTTCACATTTGGTTTTGTCTGCTAGCAGGTAGTACAAGCAGCTGTTTTGCAACATATTTAGTTTTTATGGTTATGTTAATTACATAATTTTATTACCTAGCTTTCCTGGGAGGGGACTATCCAAGCTAACCTGAATAAGTCTCTGTTCATGGTGCTTCCCCTCAACGTTCTGGGCCTCTGATCTATAACACAAAATTACCCTGAGCTGGACTGGGCTCCATATTTGGATGGATCACCCTCAATGGAAAATAATGTGTAATTGGTTCCTAACAGATGGGACAGAATTAAATTAGGAATTTCAGTGACGTGAGTATTAACAATCTCCCATGAATATAGAACTATTACACATGTCAATATTAACCTCAGAATTTAAGTTGAAAGAATTAATAACTTAATATGCAAAGTTATTGAAGTCGTCAAACTACCGTTTTAATTATTCTTTAATTAAGCGAGAAATTCAAAGCAATCAGACTGCACACAGACTCCTCGAGCATGTCTGATTCGTGTGCGATGTGATCAGCGCCACACTGCTCCTTGCTGTGTGCAGATAGCCTTTCTGTGCCCCATAATGCACTTTGATAGGATGAGCTTTTCGATTGGCCCCCACCAGAGGGCGGGAAGAGCAGCTAACTGACACCCAAGCTGCAGGGACAAAACTGACAAACATTCAGCACATCACAGTTTGCTTGACTTCGATATTCCAGAGATTTCCTGTTGTCATAAATGTCTCTTTTGCCTCCTTGATCCTCAGAGAAGCTGACACAAGTCTTATCATCTCGGTCCTTCGCTCGCAGACAGCTTTGTCTAATGTTTAATATAGAATGAGCCGGGTTGTACACAAGGGCACAGAAATCGCTTTGACTCATAATAGCATCTTGAAGAGACCCTAAGGAGCACTTAGGTCTGTAGTGTTGTGATTATCAGGACATTACCGGCAGCTTCTCATCTGCGCTTCCAAGAGGTCGATCCACATAACAGTAAAGTGGTATTCAGCAGAATGGCTGAATTTAATGGCAATGCACTTGAATTAATTTTATGCTTTGTTATTACGAAATTAATAAAAAGCTTATGATATTTAAAATTAATCAGAACCTAACTATCCCTGAAATTATACAGATTTTTTAACTTTTCCCAGAAGCAGAATGACCATAAGGTGATGTCACATTTTTGTGGCTTCGGCTTTTTCTAGGCCACCATCCATCCAACCTGGTAGGGCAAGTCACATACTGTAGATGTTCAGCGCCCCCTCCAGGCAGAACAAGTGTTACAGGTTTATATTTTGCACTTATCCTCCATAATTAGTGTACTGTATGTGGCAAACAAAACGATTTAAATCAGTGTTTCATAGCCAAGTCCGCAGGGACCCCCCCGGCACGCCACGTTTTTGCCCCCTCCCAGCTCCCAACACGCCCGTACCAGGTTCTCAATGTTTTTGGATTCACTGGTGCTGGGAGTTGGGAAGGAGCAAAAATGTGGACAGTCTGGAGCCCCCCAGGACTGGGTAAAGAGACACTGATTTAAATGAAATAGTGAACTAATTGTCAGCTAAAGCCTCGTCTGTATTACTGTGAAAGCAGCCAGCTCTCTGTCCCCCAAGGGAACCCCCCCCCCCACCACCACCGCACTCCTGCACACCACTCCAGGGAAAAACACATACATATTCAAAATGAGCTCCCTGTGTTTTTATAATCAACTGAGCGTCTAATTGTTATCATTTGTTCCCCTTCTCTAAAACGGAATCGTGCACGGGACTTAATTGAGCTGGAGCGCGGGACTTAATTGAGCTGGAGCAGTCAGGTGGAACAGCCATCATAATTGTGAAGTGACTGTCAATAAGTTTTGCTGAATAAATTATGCAATTCAGCTCCTGTGCCACCTCCTTATAAAGTTAATTATGGCTTATTTCTCCACTGAATGTAGTGTATGCCGGTCGCAGACTTTGCTCAGATTGATACTGGGGGAATTTGTACACTAAAGTAACACTGAGGTGTAAACAGAACTTTTATGAAGTGCACAAAGTACACCTTTTTGTATTCTGTGTGCTAAGTGCCTGTGTATGTGAGCATAGTCTCTTTGGGGGGGGGGGGGGTGTTGCTATTAAGTGCCATTAAACCAAGTCCTACCATTATGACACCATTAGCAGCTCTGGTCGACAGACGGAATCGACATCTGTGTTTGTGTGTATGACCTTGGAAGGATCTGTGTGACCCACCAAGCAGACGTTCAGCAGTGACGTCCCGACCCAGCAGCACACAAGCCGCCCGTCAGCACACGGCGAGGTTAGAAATGACTGCGAAGACACACGTGCTCCTCAGCACGCTTGCTGGTGATCATCAGCCACGTGGGGGCCCCTTTCGCCCAAATAATGTAAATCCAAGGGCCTCTGTTTGCTTTCAATAATGGTGGGGGTCAAATCGACCACAAACCTTCCTTCCCCCCACCCCCAAAGACACACAATACTCCCCATGACCTCAGCCACTGTACCGTATCACCTCATTCTCCAAGGAACCTTTACTGGTCCAGTGGCCGTGGTGAGAAAGCCCTTCATCTGCGGAGTCCGTGGGACAGGCAGCTTCTGCAGGCGTTTTATGAATTGCCACCTTGGCGTCTGTATTGTTGCTACTCACAGAGGAATGTCACTGAACGAGGCTCCACCCACAGCTCCCAGCATCGCAGTTTCCACAGCAGCTGCGTTGGTTAATTCCCCATTATTGGAGAGTGACTCAGGATTCTGATAGAATTATAAATGGCTGATTAAATGTTCAGCAGCTAATTATGCGTATAGTCATTACATTCTGCTACAGGTGTTTATCACTGTTTGACATTAGACATATGACTAACAAAGTTATTCCTGTGATATGATATAACGTTTATTTGCTTAGAAATTCCCAGATGCTTTTATTATATATCAATGTCAGACCTCAGTCATACGTACAACCTTGTCTTGCCTATTTTTATAAGAATCGTTGGTTACTGCCAAACATTTTCAACGTGAGCCTTTGCATTTTTTAGTAACATAGAAAATAAATTCTGTGGATGAAGAGATTTTCCACAGTGTCTCAGAGAGTGAAAGCAAGCTCCAGCCTTCTTCTGCAAAAAGCTGTTTTTATGGAAGATGACAAAACGATCTTGTCCTTGCTTTGAATGAAAGGGGACCTTAAGATTTATAAAACCCCACCACCATGAGTCATGAGTTCCTTTTATTTTTCAAAAAGAAAAAAAACTGCAGATTGTCTCAGGAGCATGGGAAGGTTTATCCATCTTCTCCATTTAATTACATTTTGTGACATTAAAAAAATTATAAGATTAATTCCTCTGTGGTTTCTAATGTTTGGGATGCCTATTCACAAAAAGTACAGATACCAAATATTGCCAGGAGAAGTGATTTGGTGTGAGAGCCCAGTTTGGATACGCGGACCTGTCCTGCTTCAAAGCAGCGAAGAACACTCAGTGTCCCACTGCTGGATCCAGCACAGCGCTTTGTATAAAAGTGTCTAAATCACTGTGACCTTGTTATTTAATGTGGAAGCCATGATAGATACCATATGCCCACTTAGCTTGGACATCCACCTAAAAGACAGTTGGGTGCCTCCATCTGAAGGCTGATCATACAACACACACCCTGTCCCTTCCTGCCTAATACAATCAGACAGCACCTATCAGTAAATCACCACCCGCAAAGGCCGACAGGCAGCAAAGCAGAACAGGCCACCTCCAAGCCGACCACGTGACAGTGTCATCTGCCACCTGTTTGTCTCCCTAAGCCATTTCGTTTGGCGACACCCCTTCCCTGCACGCAGGTGTCACAAAGGGCACCTGCATTTCCCAGCTTGCATTTTGGAGACAGCAATTCTACAGATTGTGATGGTGAGTTACTGATCTATATGGGTCATGATACTATTAAATTCATAACTTAAGTTTACAATGTGATTTTCAATTGGTGACGCTGAATAGGCAATGACTGGCATCCTACGCAGGGTGTATCCCAGCCCTGTACCTTGTG
>JAODJX010000065.1:33303044-33313442 GCA_026776945.1 Isichthys henryi
TTTTACTGTAGAATGGTGAGTAGCAGTTCAGATGGCAGAAGACTGCAGGGTGCGGGACACCTAGAGGACAGGAGGACCAGATGCGGTGGGTTGGGAGTGACAGGGCTTCATGCAGTAGGATGCCCCACATCAGGTCAGAGAAGATGAAAGCCAAGGCCCAGTTCTGTGAGAAGGACCTGAAGGGGGAGGTAGACCAAAGCCAGGCTCAGCAAATGCAAGGCAGGAGAGAAATTCGTTCAAGATGCTGCTTTCTGCTTGAAGGGCCAGAGCTATTAAGTTGGAGGTCATCTTGTGAATGACTCCAAGGCCTTGGTTCTGTCTGGATCTGCGCCCCAGAACCTACCCTGTGTGAGTGTTTGCCGAAGGTTTGGTACCTAACCTATGGGGTACTCTGTGCTTCCTCGAACCAACACCTACATAGGTAAAGCACAGCAGTTACTGGAAACAGATGGATCAGTAGAATGGCTGGGATGCTTTATCACAGGATAAGAAGTTAAATTCAATTTCATTTAGTGTGACAGTGTGGAGGAAAAATGAGACTTATCAAGATGGGAGCTCCCTCCTACCCCTAGTGCATAGAAGTAATGGATTTGTGAACGCAGAGACTGAATTTCATTCCGTTTGTCTTGCAAAATACTGACTCAACCCAAACCTTGACTTGACTTACACCATACGCATTAAGTTAATAGTGAAAAAGTAAAGTGTGTGTGCTCTGGGTGTCATAGTACCTTAATGCATTCAAATATAGCATCTTGTAATGTTATGTAATGACGCTTCTTATGGCACTGGCTTAAGGTCCATCAGCATCCTGCCACTTTTAGATCAACATCGTCATTAAAGCCTGCATTAAGCTTTTGGTTGGCTGACATTTACCACCTGGGAATAAAAGTAAAAGCATTAGTGATTACCGAACCTCTTAGTGAACAAAAGCTATTGTGAAATCTGTGCTTATTGGGGTAATTCTGTCCCAGCACCCTGCTGTCTTGCGATTGATCAGATGAAAGGCTGAATTCGGTTGGAAGGACTGCGGCTGCTATGGACACAGAAGGCCTCTGGGTTTCGGCCTAGGGGCATATGCCTAACAGAGGAGCTGCCTCAGTGCTGAAGGGCGCGTGCAGCTTTCAGTTTCATACACTTCAAAGTAATGGGAAAAAAAGCCTTTCACTCAATTAAGTTCATCCAATCGATAAGTCAATCCCCAGGTCCCATATAGTATGGATGCTTTGGTTCAAAATAGAAAGTGTCTCCTTTAGAAATATGACTTGTAAAGAAAATAGATGTTATTGTTATTGTAACTATTACCTTAGTTTAATTAGATGGCTCATTTATTCAATGTAAATTAGATTTTTTTTTTTAAAACTGAAATAAGTCAAGTTAAGTAACCTTATCAATTGTACGACAGCGGTAGCCTCTTGGGATTTAAATTGCCAGCCTTCAGTCCATGTCCATAACTGCTGTGTAAATACATTTTCCAGAAACACAGGCAAACCTGTGCCCTCACTGGATACCGGGAAGTCATGTGACTAAGTCATGTGACTAAGTCATGTGACTAAGTCATGTGACTAAGTCATGTGACTAAGTCATGTGACTAAGTCATGTGAGATTTAATGTTACTCACCATCAGCTTTTGGGTGTGTCTTGTAGACTCTTCATTGCAGAATATAATTTCTCTTCGTTTTACCCTGTCTGCCACATGGTGTATAGGCAGTAACTGTTTCCCTGTAGAGTCCACTGAAGTGTAGAAAGGTCACCTTGCAAACAAAGTGAAATGTTGATGTCCGTTGAGGTGGGGAATGCGAGCTGTCCCCGGAAGATTGTTCTCATGCCACTAAAACAGCCTGGCCTGGAATATTCCACAAATTACATAAAAATAATAATTTTTACTGTTTGTGCCATCAGCTTCTGATTCAACCGAGCGCCAAGCTTTCGCTGTTGGATTGCATTCAACCAAAATGTCACAGATATTATCTAGTCCTTGATGTGGGCTACGCTATGCTGTCAGGGTGAGTGGATTTGGATGCCAGCATTACTCCTGCTAGGTCTTCCCTGGGTAATAACCTAAATGGGTTTTTCCCATACATGCGTCCATGCTTCCACTCCGTGTTGCACTGCTTTTGAAGCTGAACATCACAGATAAACATTGAGGTGGAAATTATCCTCTACACGCATCTGTAATAGACCTATTATCTTCATCTGCCATTTGAAACATTACCTGAGGTTGCCAGTGGCTGCCTTTGTACATTAAAAAAAGACTTTATTTCATAAGTTATTTTGCTTGTCGCTCTGGAGATCCCGTATGCATGGATACCTGTCTGTGATAATCACTCACCTCCGCCTACCTGCATGCCTGTACCTAACACTGAGGACACTGAGGTCAAGCTCTCAGTATTTTTTCTGCAACTCCAATAACCACGATCCATTATAGGGCACGCTTAGGGAAGGATAACACTTCTTATGGTGGGATTTTAAAAATCCTGCCCACATGAATGTAGCAGGCCAGTACGCGATCTTCACTGCTCTGTGGCATGTTAAGAGAGCGGTCGGAGGGCTTCTGCAATAGCATCGATATGAGCCTTTAGCGGTGACGAGATTCGTGGATTCGGAGCAGAAGTTCCAGTTGTTTCCCAGAGCTGAGAATTGGCTTCTTAGTGAAGCAGGCTGCACCTGTTAGGCGAGAAGCTTTGCAGCTTGTGGTCGTGCTGGTGTCATTCCTAGGTGGTACCATGTCGGTCCCACATGTTGGACACTGCAGATTTATGAGTTGGCCAAGGCTTCTGTGGTTGTTCAGAGGGGCCGGGCGAAAGGAAAGCATCCAAAATAGTAACGCTGTCATGCGGAGATACAGCATGGATCCCACTGCCTTCCGTTCAGCGGCCGATCCTCGTACCTGCGAAGTCGTCAGTCTCCAGTCATGCTTTGCCAGTTTCGAATGCCACCCTGTTCCCGTCTACTGAAAATCTCATCTATGGACGTGTATCTCCACACTTTGCAAACTTAAACATAACTGCAAACAGACTTGTGGACAAAAACCTTAGAAAATCCCAGATGGGTTCACATCTGACTAAACTCTCCCAACAATATTCTGGCACATAAAATGTCAGAATGTGCATGCAGATGCCCGTGACCTCTACAGAGTGTCTCTGTATCTCTGTGTCTCGTTCTCTTACAGCGTAGTGACATCCCTCACTCTGATAGTAATTTATTTAATCATCGACATACAACACTGGAACATAGCAGCCAAAATGACACACTGCACTCTATTAAATTCTGCATGGGGACGCGGATGAGAAACATTGCAATATCTGTATTTTTATTTGCACCACAATCAAGAACCAAGAGACAATCCTGGTATTGAAAAATAAATAAATAAAAGAAAAAAATGTTTACGAATATGATATATGTGTAGAGAATCTTCTCAGAAATATGTGTAATATGTGTGACTATGACTTGCATCCCACCCGGGATATAATATCCCTGCCTTACGTACTGGGCAGTGGCTATGGACTCCACATGACCCTGTCCAGGGTTAGGGTGAAGGATAGATGGATGGATGGATGGATGGATGGATAGATGAATGAATAAATTTGAGATTATAATTTGATAATCTCTGTCAGTTACTCTGTGACCTCACGGTACAGGAAGAGTCAGGGTCAGAGTCTTTGTCCCTGTCGGTTACTCATCGCAGACGCTATCCAGGTAACAGGTAACCGCTACTTTGGAATCTGAATTCTCATTGGTGGGAATCCCAAAGTAGGGAGCAGCTTTTAAATAAAGGACATATCTGCTCCCAGGTGTAAATTCTACAAATAATCAAGGAGTAACTTCTCCAGGCCTCAAGTATGGTTCGAAGTAGCAGCCATTTCCGAGACGGCCACATCCTCACTGAATGAAAATTGTTTTTTTGTTTTTTTTTACATTATCTTCACTATTGCTTGAAATTACTTCGGGGCAGGACTGGAATTTTCCAGTGAAATTGCAATTTCTTGCAAATCAGTTGCAACAGCATGAACCGTGGAAAAACCTGTATCTGACCTGCCTTTTACTGGCTATATCTGGCGTTGTACAGCATTACATTACGTTGGGGCTCCCACATGCAACTACAGAGTTATGAACTCAAATGTTCTGAGCTGTTTAATACTTCCGAGTTGTGTTTAATAGTACTAATAACTAATGACCTGCATGTATGTTTAGTACTTACTGATATGTGTAGGTTTGCGTAAATCTCCGAGACAGTGATTAATTTGTTTATTTATTCATTTTTGCCGAGCATATTCCATAAACATGTTTCCTTAAACACAATCATCTCACTAGTAATTGCCTGGAAAAGCTAATATGTTTATGAAAAGGACTAACATCCCAGGAAAGAAAATTAAATGTCAAATCATCGACTGCTGCACACAAGTAAATGGGGAGGTTATGCTGAAATTATGAATTGTTTTGACAACGTGAGATGCCCACAGGCAGGTGGAAAGGAAAGGTTCTAGAGCAATAAACCAAAGTTATAGAATAGATTGAAATTACACAGAAAGGGGACCACAGGCCTGGACATGACTGACTTTTCCCCCTCTGATTCCCCACAGCATTTTTAAGGTCTAGTCAACCAGCGATATTATTTGCTCATAATTGATACATGGTTCATGGACTGATTACTGAAACAGAAAGAAAGTCAGTGTTTTCTGGGACTCATTGACATTTTTACCATCATTTCACCAAACTAGTAGCTTATCCTACAAATTGAAAACTCCAAAATTGAAAAATATAAGCCGACTGCATTTATGACAGCTGGTAAGCACTGTGGAGGAAGAGGATGGAATCCACTGTGTCGGGGTTTAGCCTATTTCCAACACGTTTTGATCGATAATGAAATGTGTTTTGTAACTTTTTGACCCGCCTGCCCGCCCGCACTCACGATATTTAAAAAAAATATCTGCCCTAAAACCGCCCACACCCACGGATCACGGATCGAGCCGCGCATCACTAGTGACTACATTCACATTTTACTGACACAGCGCATGCTGTTATTCAAAATGACATCACTGAAAAAGCATCGTTAGACAGTTCATGGAGTCAGTTGGGGGTTAAGGGCCTTGCTTAGGGGCCCAACGGTGACATCACTGGGATCTGAAACCAGAGACCTTCTGATCATAGTCCCAGTATCCGATCCCACTGAATCACAAACCACCCTGAAGTCAGTTAGTAGTTGTCTCGCACGTCCATTTTGTGTATTATGATATGGTCTAACCCTCATCTACGTACAGGTGCTGCTAAGGTGTCTGGTTTGTGTGGAGCTTTCAGCTAAGTGGCCCGTGTGTGTGGTGTCCACAGGTCGGGATCAGCTCTCTGGATTGGCTCTGCACAATTCGCATCACAATCATGGTCATTCTGATTCATAGGATCACCACTATCATCCTTTTGGCAGGTCACCATCGGGGCCGTCAAATGACCTGCGACTTAATCCTACTGGAATCTGAGAGACCCACACATGCGTATGAGTGGCCTCACCCAGCACAGCGTCTGTCGCATTATCTGATGCAGTGTATTATCTCTATCCCAACTAGGGAGACACTCTCGTCCCCCTATTGGCTGCAACAGGAAAAAACCTCGACAGGACTAAAACAATTGGCCAATCACAGAGCCAGACTGTATTAGTGCGCAAGTAGGAGAGACCACATTCTCCCCTGTTACACATTTACCCCACATTAGATCTACAGGGGATCGTTCCTTTAGTGAAAAGCACGTGGGCCGATGCAAAAATAAAAGACTGGAATACTTCAAGTTTGGCGTCACCAAGTCGGAGAGCAAATAGTGACGGGCATCTCCACCTGGGCGTAACATTTCACTCATTAAGTTATGCAAACTGCTTGAGTCTGCAGGAACGGGAGTCTCTTCCTGAGAGCGAAGCTAATTAAGCATTAGTGATAGTGCCCCCCGCTAATTAGCCTCTCCTGATTTCATTTTCCAAACCATCCTTTGTTTCCAGAGTTCAGAGGTTAATCGATGGGAACAGTCTGAGGATTTTTCCTTTCCAGCACTACAGAAGCTAATTGGTGGAACATTTCGCACACAAATTCACAGAACCGCTTTACAGCAGATCAAAGGAAGAGGCTTCTGTTTTAATAATGCTTAACCTCATTAAATGGGGCATTCGGACCCTCTAATATTTCACCTTAATTTATTTTATTGTGCATTTATGCCTCGTTCAGTTTTATTAGCCACGATAATAATATACATCTTAGACTTTAAAGGGAAGGGGACGTCATTCCCTCTGATTCGCATCATCACTCGCTGAACTCATGCCCAGCCAGACCACATAAAATCCCGCAGTGACAGAAACTTCCCCAGACAGCCAAATCTCTACATTTCACCTCAGTGCTGTACGTATTTTCATATTCCATCTACGTATGTTATACGTATTTATATAGAAATTGTTGTGTGTGGTACTGTGTATTGTCGATTTTATCTTTTTCTGTAGTTCAGTACTGTGCAGACTGTCATTGCAAGTAATTTCTTCCGGGATAATGGAAATGTTATGATTAACCTTTGTAAGGTACTGAACTTGCTTGTTTCTTTAGGCTTCCAGGTTTCTGGAATATACTGTACCCTAAGTACTCGCCCTACTTGTGCATGGTCACATTTTGCTCTGGGCCGTTTCTGACCTCTGACCTACGATTCGTGCCCGTATCCTGAAGTACAGTTCATTAAACCTGAAATCATGATCTAGATCCACTAACCCTCAGTTTTGTTGTACCTGACAGCACTAGATATTTTGGTAGAAATTCCTTCAAGCAATTACAAAGCAATCCAGTGCACAAGATTCAGGACTTTTTTTTTCACTCCAGGGGAAATTGCTTAAATTAATTATGACCCCGACGTGATTTGAACACGCAACCTTCTGATCTGGAATCAGACGTGCTACCATTGCACCACGAGGTCTTCACAACGTGACGCTTAACTTAGATCGACAAGGTACAATGCTGATTATATGTCGATCAGGAAATTGGATGTTTCAAATAAAAAGTGCGGTCAAGAATGAGATTGGCTGCAGGTCAGTTGTTAGAAGCAGAGTTATGTCCCTGGGATGAAAGTGCTTTTTCAGTCCCAGCACGGTGTGCAGATGGAAACAAAGAAAACCTGGAATGAGAATTTGCTGGAATCTGAAATGAAGAGACAGAGACACACGGACCGTAATCGCATTTTTATCTGGGCAAATGTGTTGTTTATGTTTGGGTATTTTGTACAAACATCTAACAGCTCCCTGTGAAAATGGAACATAAGCGTTATCTCCTAGCACAGGGGTGGCCAATCTTATCCGCAGAGGGCCGGTGTTTATGCGGGTTTTTGGGATAACCTTTAGGTCAGCTGTTCATACCCAGGTGTGAGGACTCTTCAGCCAATCAGTCCTCTAATTAGTGACCTAATTAGGGAGTCGCAACGAAAACCTGCACACACAGCGGCTCTTTACGGATAAGACTGGCCACCGCTGTCCAAGCATATAGAATAACTGCTGTGCTTTAGCCGCCCTGTGTGCTATCTGGAGTCCACAACAAGTTTCAATAAAAGATGAAGTCACAAATACTGTAGGAGAAATCAAGTAAAATCTTCCTACATGCTGCGATCACGTCCGTTAGTGGTGAGCAGCATCGGTAAGGTGCCCTGCAGTGCGTAGACGGTGTGCAGCCTTTCCACATGCTTCACGTTCCGCTTTATTCCAGGGCTGTTCTGTGGGAGCTCCATTGTTTGATGCTGTCAAAAGCCTCGTTAGATTACAATCAGGCCCACTAAGTGCAAACAAACCTGTCTCATGACCCGAGGCTGTTTCCCCAGTAGGTACTGGGACAAGAATCAGTGGTTAAAGTTGTGCCAGGTCTTCCCGCATGATTGGAGCACCAAACTAATGTCTACAGATATGCCTCTTCTTCCTCGAGGCGTTTTTTGTAATGATGTCCTGAAGGGCTTAGAAATAGAGCTCCCTAATGTTTTTACTCTGCTTCTTCTGTTTGTAGATTTGGCTGAAGTATTTAAAAAGTAATAAGAAAAGCCATGGGTTTGTACAAAAAGTTAAAAGAATCACTTGTCATGTAAGCACATTATTACTGTTAAAATGTGCAATAAAGCTACAGCATCTCAGTTTTTTTTTTTTGTCGGACTGCAGGACAGGCAAGGGGTGTGCTGGACAGGCAAGGGGTGTGCTGGACAGGCAAGGGGTGTGCAGGACAGGCAAGGGGTGTGCTGGACAGGTAAGGGGTGTGCAGGACAGGCAAGGGGTGTGCAGGACAGGCAAGGGGTGTGCTGGACAGGCAAGGGGTGTGCAGGACAGGTAAGGGGTGTGCTGTGGCTCCCAGCAGAGGACGTGCAGAGCAACTCAAACCACAGGAACCGATGAGTTCGATCTTAAAGAGAAGTATTATCAGCAATCACTGCAATCATGGACTGAGGAAGAGGAGAGTCTGTATGGAGGTGGTGAGTGGTCCAGTGGGCTAAGTCTCTGTGGCCTTGATCGCAGGGTTGCTGGTTTGAGCCCCAGCCTCGCTGGTACAGTCTATGGAATAATGAAGAGCAACATGAGGTTGTGAAAGAGAAGCACTCCAATGTGCCTGTGTGAATGAAGTATGTTTCTTTGTTAAATGTGGCTTGGACTCATTTTCTCAGCATGACTGCTGACCATTTCTGCTCCAGGATCCTGCCTTGGCGTGAGTGGCTCAGTGAGATAAGTGTCTGGGCTTATGAGGAGGAGGTCAGTGGTTCGAGCCCCAGCCCTGGGTCATGGTCACATGTGTGTGGGCCCTTGAGCTAGGCCTTTACCCCCCACTTCTGGGGCTGTTGCTGTGCAGAACAAAGTGGTTTGTGTGATGGACAGATTATTTTCTTTGTCTCAGGCAGATTTGAATCTGACATTTGTATATTTATGACACGACTATAAGGTAATAAAACGGGCAGCATCACTATTTACTGAATGTTATTGACTCATACAAAATACAGTACAGCTGTTTCAGTGACTTTTCAAATCACAGGACTGTACAAATTAAATTGCTGAATTGTATATAATTCAAATATGATATAATACAGTACTGTACATAAAATTTAGCTTATTGTGGTTTCGCTGCTGCATCTTGGTGGCTCATTTTTGGCAGTTTATCATAAACTTTGGTGCATCTGTACTTGTAATTGAGAGAAAATGACTCTCTGTTTCCCGTCATGTTTCCTGTGCGCGCAGCAAGAGCCTCAGGTAGCTATAGCTAGAAGCAGACGGGTTACCGTAAGGCGAAGTAGGGTGATCAAAGTAAAGTAAAAAAATATATATACTGTAGTTTTCTTTTTTTTCATATGTTGTTATGTTTAAAAAGATCAGTAATGAACACTGCAAGCGGACTACTTGAGTACTAGAAGTAAATTATTTAAACAGTATTTGTAACGGATTGAAGCTTCCTGATCCATGTAAGCGGTTGATCTCCATAACCCTGATCACAGCATTGGTCCGTTGTGGCCAGATCTGACACTGGTCCAGATCTGGTTTACGGATCGGCGGCGATTTCTTAACATTTGGCCAGGATGCAGTTCAGACTCATCTTGCTCGGTGGGTAAAGCAATTTGTTGCAAGTGTCCTGCAGAAGTTCAACCTGAATGATCTAAATAAATATTAAATAAAATCTACTAACCAGACATAAATGGTTTTGAACCACTAAATTACCATCTCCCTATTGTGGACTATTGTTTAATAAAACAACTCTAATTAATACAAATGCTACTTCATTAGAATGACTACAGTAAAGCCATTTGCTTCTAAGGAAGTGAATAATTGAGTTTATTGGAAAATTAATAGCAATAAGCCCAGGTCTTGGTGCTGACAAATTTCCATGCATATGTTGGAAATTAAATTAACGTAATAAAACTACATTCAAATGGTTGCATTTATTCATGCTAATTTCTGTCAATTTGCACCAAGCATAAATCTAAATAGATATTTCCTGTAAAACGGAAGCTTTAGTCTACACTGAAACACTGGTCATTACCATATGTATTAGTATTAATAACATTCCAGTTTGGGTTTTTATCTAAATCCCCAGAACCCTGAACATGCGGATAACAGCTGGCAGCTCAGCGCTAACTGCTAACTGAGGGGTCCTGCTCCAGTCCTTGCTGAAATCCGAGATGCCTTTCAGGTTTACTGGAGTTACACGCTGCCCTAATCTGGACTGAACCACTTATTACAATGTGTCATGACCAAAGATCCCAGAGAGATTAATGGAAACTCCTTTTGCAGGATTTTATGCTTTCCTTGCCCAAGAAAAGGGAGCTGACAGTTCTGTGTGAGCAGCATCACTCAGAGTGCTTAAGCGAGGTGTCCTCTCAGACTGCCCGATTCGTCGGGGAAACGTCAGAGTGCTTAAGCGAGGTGTC
>JAODJX010000065.1:33367480-33378285 GCA_026776945.1 Isichthys henryi
ACCCAGGCGGAGACTCGAACCCGGGTCTCAGAGGTGTGAGGCAACAGTGCTAACCACTGCACCACCATGCCGCCCCGGGTTGTATAATGTACTTTGAATATGGGTAATTAACTGATAGATTGTCTGTGGTTACTGAAAGATTTTCATGCGAATAAGCTGTAGCCTAATATGTGCGGATACACAACAGAGACGCCAGTTATCAAAATGGGAAGAGCTCCACCCAATCTGAAGGGGGCAGGATTCCAATCTGAGGCAACAGTGCATCTTGTGAAATCGAAACATAATTCAAAAGTCACGTAATGTCAGTCCACATGTAGGATATTAGATACTAGTTGGCTTACAGTTATTTTCCCCAAAAGCGCCAGAGGTAATATGACTAAAAATGGAAATTACTTAAAAAAAATATATATATAATTCAGACCAGATTGAATAAATTCAGTAAAACTTTCTATGAATGTCATGTCTGTAGGCTAAGAATCTATGAACACATTCATAACACGTTATAAGCATGGCTATGAACATAAAAAGGCATAAAACAATATATCTATGTTTGTTATGCATTATGGATGATTTATAAAGCTCTTATCTATAACGGCCTATGGATCCTTCATAATGCAGCACAAAGCCTCCTTAATGCTTATGCCGACAATTATAATGCATTATGAAGGTATCTACAGTGCATGATAGATGACAGCTTAATTGGGATTTATGAAGTATTATAATTAATACTACTATGACCATTATAAAGCATTATGAAGGTATCTATAGTGCATTATAGATTATGGTTTTTATACATTTTTCTGTAATGATAGCACAGATTATGCAGATTTTACTGCATTAAGAAGCATTAAGATTTAAGCAACTCTATTTTGTAGCTATGTAACTGTCTGATTATTATATTACATCCATCCAACCCCCCCTTGTCCCAAACTGTACCAGCTATTTGGTGTATAAATGGGTGGCTGGTTTCAGTGTAAATGTGGCTCAGTACCTGCCTAAAATACTCTTTTCTGCTATCAGTGTTTTAGCTACCAGACAGCCAACGACGTTTATGCAAGCTTAGATTACGTATTTTGATTATTAAATGTTAGATAAGTTTCTCTTGCATACCTGTTACACTGTTCATGTAAAATAATCTGGGAAATTTACTATGTAAATTTGCATACTTACCTGGTGATGCAGTAATCAGGACAAATACTTGCAGATACTTGCAGCTTCAAAGCCTTTCTGTGTCAGACTTCGTGATCTCTGCGGTTGTCGCGAGCAGCTTTTATTCTCTGCCCTCTCTGTCCCGCCCCCTGCACCCCCACCTCACACGCATTGATTATTCCTTCATGCACACAAACACCATATATGGTTATCTCATGCAAACACATCGCTTTACGGATCAGTAATAAATGGTGGTATTACTGTTTTATAAGCGTATTAAGAGTATTGCAGACTTGTCCCTGTTTTCATGTTAACATCAGTCCAAAGTTGGCTCTCCAGGTTTTTTTTATAATAATGGCTGGTACTGCATCAAACGCTGGAGAGCACTAATATACATCTATATGGAAGTTCGACTTTATTTCTCAGTATCCAGTCTATATTTCTATTTCAGATTTACTCCAGGAAATGGCGACCTCATTTCTCACAATTCTTACTTTTTTTGTCTAACAACCAGCCAGTAGCCTCCGCTTCTGCTGGCGCCTTACGGTCCGATACGATTCGCCTACAGTAGCAGGCAGGAGCGGAGGCTGCAGCGGCTGTGTGTCTCCAGGATTTTCATACTTACGGTTGTCTGTGTGAATGGTTGCCTACATCGGAACATGAGAGGATAACGGTCTTGTAAACGTTAACCAGGATTGAAACAAAGAGGGGCAATAAAACGTATCTTTCACATAATCAGCTGTGATACAGGCATGTCTATCTTTCAAGCTACAAGTCCTAGGCAAACACTGGCATCGCACTAATTGAATAACTCACACCGAGGCAACGAAGGCAGTACTAGTATCATCCTGTTTTACTGCTAAAATGCAGTAAACTAACATGAAATACAAAATATCTAAATCCGTATACCGTCCATTCTTCAAAAACCGCGGCGTATTATGGTTTTTCTGTTTCAGAATTACAAGGGGGAAAAAAGAAAATCAGGAAAAGATTAGTGTATTTCTGTTTTAAAACCAAACAGGAAAACTGTAAATCACGATTATTGTTTCGTTTCTGTGATAATTACGGGAAATCCACTGGGTGCCGGACAACTTAAAAGACATCAAAAATGGAACATATCCTTGCTGAAAAAAACATTATAGGCCAGCATAGCTGGTTACGAGCATGATCAGTATAAAGCATGCTGGTTATACCAGCATATGTTGTGCAGCTACACCAACACCAAACCATTAGAGACCAGCATTGAAATCATGCTGGTCTATGCTGTTTAGTTTTAACAGGGATTTGGCTTATGCACTGACCAAAAAAGAATTAAAAAAAATGTTAGGCAGGGTGGGGCAGCTTTGTGGGTTAGGAATCAGAACGTTGCTGGTTGAAATCCCATGATCAGTAGAGTGACCTCACCATTAGGCCAATAACTCCTATTACTCCAAGGACTTCCATATAAAAAAAAAATACCTACAGTGCATGTGTAAGCATCACACCCTGCCCCTCCTGTCAGCGTTGGCCCCGGACCTCCTCCCAGGCATGGCCCTAACGAGCCCTAACAAGCTACGCCTGGAGTCTATCTCACCTCGCCTCCCTGCCTCCTAGTTAATTACTCCCAGCTGTCGTGTGTTAGATTCTTGTGTTATCTGTGTATTTAATTGCTCTCTGGGCCTGCACTTGCTAGTCTGGTCAGTGTTGCTTGTCTGTTCTTTTTTTTTTTGTCTTCTCTCGCTCCGTTTGGGGGGGGGGTTTCCTACAAGACACTGCGGTGAAGGTCATTCCCCTCCCCATGTGCCTGACAATAAGGTCTGATTTTTATATATATTCACTACATGTCGGTGTTTTTCCTTTTATGATTATGGCCACATTCAGACATGTTTGGCACTGAAGGGAAAAATACAAAACTTTTACGTGAACTTTTCCTTTCACCATATATCATAACACACTGTGAAACAGCAGCAACGGCACCAGAAAATGTCTATTAAAAACAGACAATTACTGTTAGATGAAAAAACAGCACTTTTGCACTCACTTTTTTTGGGTGAATGTATCAGTTTTACGCATATAACAAACCCAAGTTTAGCAAATAATATTCCCAATGTCATTTAAGATAAAGGGCCCAATTCAGCATCTGATGCAAAGTGGCACCAGACACGATGTCCGTGTGTCAGCCAGCGTGAGCATATTCACCATTTTATTGTTGTGTTTTGCACGCTGGCTGCCCAGTGCATCTGATCGGAACCATCGGGTACAGAGTCATTATGGGGAAAATGGCGCGGTAACACAGCCTACAATTGGAGGGAATCGGGGCCAAGACTTTTCATTGGCTTGGCTTAAAAATAATAAACTTCTAATTAGAAACAGCGACACTAATGATTACATACAACAACAAAAAAAAAGCCTGAATCCAGGAGTTTTTTGTATTTTCATTATATTTTAATTCAAGTTAAATGTAATGACACAGGTTAAAACCGGCGCCCAAACTTCTGGCCATTGGAAGGTACTACTCCCCCCACAGGCACACCTAGTGACTCAGCAAAAGACAAAATGCATTTTGTGGTATCTTTTGTGACTCAGCAAAAGATGAAATGCATTTCCTGGTTCCACAGAATCAATTTCATCCACAGAATGTATCATTCATGAAATGCATTTTGTCCACATTTGTGTTGTGGCTCATTCAATCTGGGATTGACATTAAGTTAAGGCTGTAAGAACAGCCTTCGATTTAAGGTTGCAGGACTGAGGCCTGGGGGCTGCTCTCAGTCAGGGACGTAATTTACTTGCCATGTTTTGGGATAACATGAATGATCCTCTCCAGTTAGGATGAAGACCGTCCCGTTTATAAAAACCTGGCCGTTCCCTGAAAAAGTCCCAATTATCAAGAAAGTCAATGTTTTGAGATGCACACCAAGTCTCTTACCAGTGGTTTAAGGAGAGTAGCCTGATATAGGTTACATCCCCTCTATAGAGAATTGCTAAGGGACCAGAGACAATTAGAGTCCGACATTTAGTTTTAGCTTTTGCACACTTAGAGATGAAGTTCCTCTTTAATACCTCGGATTGTCAGGACTTTATGTCATTAGTTCCAGCGTGAACAACCAAGGTGGAGACTTCATTGCTGGGGTGGGAGTCCAATGTCGTTGTACATTCATTTTTATATGTACACTCTCATTTTTTGGTTAAGCAATGGTTTAAACAGTCATTAATCACAATCTGCAGTCTCAGCACATTTATTTTATGCTGGGTGACACCAGTTCAAACTTGCCCCACGAGCCCAATAATTTACCAAGATTTAATCATAGGCTGTGATAGGCTTCAAACCCAGCCTCGGCACGTCTGCGGGTCCTTGAGCAAATCCCTTAACCCCCAGCTCCCTGGGTGCCCCAAGGCCCTTAACTCCCAGCTCCTTGGGTGCCACTACGGGTGGCTGTCCTTCACAGGCAACTTACTCTACAAAGAGCAAGTTGAGGGAGGCGTAATTTCCCCAAGGGGAGTAATAAAGTTTCAATTATTGTTATAATTGTGAATCTTATGAAGGCTTGTGTCAGCATTTTTTCTGAAGGGTTAAGTGCATTTTTTTGCCTCAAGCAAATCTCCAGATATTTCATAAGAATGCAAAAACAAATAAACAGAAAGACTTTGCAGGTTCAGTAAGACGGGTGCTGTCCTGTTTTCTAGCGTTCGGCCATTTTTACTTGCACAACATTTAAGTTCACTTTTGAGTTATTGAGTTCACTGGTTAAAGGAATGATTAAACCACCAAAATTAGCATGATTTAAAAAGATAAAAAAAAATGTCGGGGGGGGGGTTGAAAAAGAACAGTCAACTACAGCTTGTTAACAAAAAATCATTAAACAATTTTGAGAAAGTCATGGTACGTAGGTTACAAAGTACAACTTTATCTGACTTAAAAATGACTGAAAGAATTCAGTTGTTTTTAAAGTCCATGATGCATTGTGTGCAGTTTAAGGTCTTAAGGACATCATGCTAGGTTCAATAAATAAGTGCAAGTATCAGTGAATGTATCAGTTTTACGCATATAACAAACCCAAGTTTAGCAAATAATATTCCCAATGTCATTTAAGATAAAGGGCCCAATTCAGCATCTGATGCAAAGTGGCACCAGACACGATGTCCGTGTGTCAGCCAGCGTGAGCATATTCACCATTTTATTGTTGTGTTTTGCACGCTGGCTGCCCAGTGCATCTGATCGGAACCATCGGGTACAGAGTCATTATGGGGAAAATGGCGCGGTAACACAGCCTACAATTGGAGGGAATCGGGGCCAAGACTTTTCATTGGCTTGGCTTAAAAATAATAAACTTCTAATTAGAAACAGCGACACTAATGATTACATACAACAACAAAAAAAAAGCCTGAATCCAGGAGTTTTTTGTATTTTCATTATATTTTAATTCAAGTTAAATGTAATGACACAGGTTAAAACCGGCGCCCAAACTTCTGGCCATTGGAAGGTACTACTCCCCCCACAGGCACACCTAGTGACTCAGCAAAAGACAAAATGCATTTTGTGGTATCTTTTGTGACTCAGCAAAAGATGAAATGCATTTCCTGGTTCCACAGAATCAATTTCATCCACAGAATGTATCATTCATGAAATGCATTTTGTCCACATTTGTGTTGTGGCTCATTCAATCTGGGATTGACATTAAGTTAAGGCTGTAAGAACAGCCTTCGATTTAAGGTTGCAGGACTGAGGCCTGGGGGCTGCTCTCAGTCAGGGACGTAATTTACTTGCCATGTTTTGGGATAACATGAATGATCCTCTCCAGTTAGGATGAAGACCGTCCCGTTTATAAAAACCTGGCCGTTCCCTGAAAAAGTCCCAATTATCAAGAAAGTCAATGTTTTGAGATGCACACCAAGTCTCTTACCAGTGGTTTAAGGAGAGTAGCCTGATATAGGTTACATCCCCTCTATAGAGAATTGCTAAGGGACCAGAGACAATTAGAGTCCGACATTTAGTTTTAGCTTTTGCACACTTAGAGATGAAGTTCCTCTTTAATACCTCGGATTGTCAGGACTTTATGTCATTAGTTCCAGCGTGAACAACCAAGGTGGAGACTTCATTGCTGGGGTGGGAGTCCAATGTCGTTGTACATTCATTTTTATATGTACACTCTCATTTTTTGGTTAAGCAATGGTTTAAACAGTCATTAATCACAATCTGCAGTCTCAGCACATTTATTTTATGCTGGGTGACACCAGTTCAAACTTGCCCCACGAGCCCAATAATTTACCAAGATTTAATCATAGGCTGTGATAGGCTTCAAACCCAGCCTCGGCACGTCTGCGGGTCCTTGAGCAAATCCCTTAACCCCCAGCTCCCTGGGTGCCCCAAGGCCCTTAACTCCCAGCTCCTTGGGTGCCACTACGGGTGGCTGTCCTTCACAGGCAACTTACTCTACAAAGAGCAAGTTGAGGGAGGCGTAATTTCCCCAAGGGGAGTAATAAAGTTTCAATTATTGTTATAATTGTGAATCTTATGAAGGCTTGTGTCAGCATTTTTTCTGAAGGGTTAAGTGCATTTTTTTGCCTCAAGCAAATCTCCAGATATTTCATAAGAATGCAAAAACAAATAAACAGAAAGACTTTGCAGGTTCAGTAAGACGGGTGCTGTCCTGTTTTCTAGCGTTCGGCCATTTTTACTTGCACAACATTTAAGTTCACTTTTGAGTTATTGAGTTCACTGGTTAAAGGAATGATTAAACCACCAAAATTAGCATGATTTAAAAAGATAAAAAAAAATGTCGGGGGGGGGGTTGAAAAAGAACAGTCAACTACAGCTTGTTAACAAAAAATCATTAAACAATTTTGAGAAAGTCATGGTACGTAGGTTACAAAGTACAACTTTATCTGACTTAAAAATGACTGAAAGAATTCAGTTGTTTTTAAAGTCCATGATGCATTGTGTGCAGTTTAAGGTCTTAAGGACATCATGCTAGGTTCAATAAATAAGTGCAAGATTTCTAGATTACTTTCATTGCAAAAGAGATTTGTAATATCCAGACCTTTCTGGCCTCTGCTGATGTTATATACAGTTTTTGATAAACATTTGTGAACTTCAAGAAATCAGTATATTTAGTTTTAAACATTATTTTATTTTATACTCTCTGGGATCAAGTCATTCAGCCACAAGTCAAGTTACTGATCCAAGTCAAGCTTTCAGATACAGTAGAATATTTTTGTTGTATAATAATGTCAATGTTTCATACATAAGAAATGTCCAAAGTTAATCTTCTAGGTGGGTATTTACTGAAGATTTCTGTCATAAATAACTAAACTTGTAACTCTCCAGGAAGGCAATAAATTCATCATCACACCTACAGGCTGTTTCCAAAGGTATTTGGCAGAGTAATGAACACAGAACTTATGTACAGATTTCAGAGATATTTATAATCAAACACACGATCTCCAGACCTTTCTGGCCTCTGCTGCAGCTGGAAGGACAGTTTTCTTCTTTTTCTTTTTAACGTTACTAAAGTGAAATCAGTTCAAACAAGCTTCAGTGGTCATAAGGTGGCCTGGACTGTTTGATATTGGATATTGGAAACACCTTGGAAATAGTCTTGATGTAAATGTTATAGTGAAAATGATAGTTGGTATCCCTATTTTAAATTTCATGAGAAAAAAACTTGGATCATGAACAATTATTTCCAAAATGTAATCAATACAAAGTCAAATATAAATGTGTATAAATGTGACAAATTATGTTTAAGCAGAACATTTTGATGCAGATTTATTTCATGGTGTTATTGCCAAGCATATTCAGTTATCTAAATACTAAAAGCAAAATTTATTACTGGACAGTTGCAACCATTTATGTACTTTTATTACACCAGTGATTTTAATGGTATAAAATTCCATATGCAGAGTCATTAGAAGTTTTAAACATAAGATTCATGTTTAAATTATATTTCCTTTCACTCATACAAACATTTTTTTGCAATGTTCATAAAATCAGCCAAAATTCTCAACCAGGGAGGCCTCTTTTTAGCGGGAAGGCTTCTATTTAACGGGAAGGTCTCTTTTTAGCGGGAAGGCCTCTATTTAGCAGGAAGGCCTCTTTTTAGCAGGAAGGCCTCTTTTTATTAACCTCACTGAGGTTGCACAGGTGGTGAATCAGCTGGGGTTAGAGAAGGCCGCAGGGATCTGTAGTATCTGGGGTGAAATTCTCCAGGCTGGTGGTAAGTCTGTCCTTCTGGTATTTCAGGCAATCTTTGCTTCCATTTGGAAGTCAGGCATCATCCCAAATGACTGGAAAACGGGACTTGTGGTCCCTGTCTGGAAAGGGAAGGATGATCGCCTGGATTGTGGCAGCTACAGGGGGATAACACTGCTCTCAGAGCTGGGTAAGGTCCTTCCTAGGGTCATCCTCAACAGGACCCGTGATCGCTTGCTCGCCTGTCAGCGATCGGAGCAGTCTGGTTTTACACCTAAGAAGTCTACTATGACCGCTTTCTGGCACTGAGGGTTCTCAACAAGTACAAGCGCAGATATCATCAGAGGTTCCTTGTAGCCTTTCTTGATTTTTATAAAGCATTTTGCTCAGTTGATCGAGTTGCCCTGTACAGTAGGACATCCTAAGACTTTGCGGGATCCCCCCAAAGTAGCTGGATGTCATGGCTGGCCTGTACACTGGTACTGTGCAAACTGGAGGGAGAACGTCTACATTCTTCCCAATTGATTCTAGGGTTGACCAGGGGTGTGTTCTTGCTCCTACTCTCTTAAAAACTTGTATGGACTGGGTGTTGGGCAGAGTCATGGGGTACAGGGGTTGTGGGGCGACTGTTGATGAAGAATGATTTATTGATCTTGACTTTGCCGATGATGCTGTGATCTTAACTGTCAATGGAGGCTCTGATCAAGGCTCTCGAGTGACTGAGTGAGGAGTCTGAGTGTCTGGGATTGCGGGTGTCCGTGAGAAAGACCAAGATCCAGGCATTTACTGACTTCTTAGGAACAGATAGTGTGTCTGTCTGTGGGGAGAATGTCGACCTTGTCGAGAGATTTACCTACATCGGCAGCGACATTCATGTCTCCGGTGACTCTTGCTTTGAAGTTAGCTGACAGAATGGGAGAGCATGGGGAGTCATGAGGTTGTTGGAAATGGGTTTGTGGCTCCCAATATTAATGCAAGAGGATGATGGTCCAAGTCTTTAGAGTCCTGGTGGTTCCTGTCTCGTTGTATGGCTGTGAGACTTTGTAGGTTCAGTGCGTGCATGCATGCTATCCAGTTAGCTGAGAGGAAGATTGGACCCCTTCGGTACTGGGTCTCTTCAGAGAATCTTTGGGTACCGCTGGTTTGACTTTGTGTCGACTGAGCAGTGGTTAGATCATGCATTGCGAGACAGCGTCAGTTACGGCACTGTGGCCATGTGGCGTGTTTCCCTGAGCGTGATCCGACTCGCAGGATCCTCATTGCTGAGCACCTGGACCAGGCCTAGGGGACGCCCATGTAACACCTGGCTGTGGTAGATGGATGGCCATTTATTGAGTGTGGGGCTAGCCTGTGTGTCTGCCTGGGGTGTCGCCAGCCAGGATCCCGAGGACTTTCTCCGTGTGGTGGGTGCGGCAGCGCTGCATCAGCTCATGCTCCCCAACGTCACCTGACCTTTTAGCTGTGGAAGCCTCTTTTTGGTGGTGAGGCAACTTTTTCATGGAGAGGCCCTTTCTGGCAGGGCGGTCTTTTTTCAGCAGGAAGGCCTCTTTTTAGTGGGGAGGCCTGTTTAGTGGGGAGGCCTCTCTTCATGGGGAGACCTCTTTTTTAGTAGTGAGGCCCCTTTTTAATGGGGAGGCCTCTTTCTAACTGGAAGGCCACGTTTTAGTGGGGAGGCCTCTTTTTAGCGGGTAGACCTCTTTTTAGTGGGGAATCCTCTTTTTAGTGGAGAGCCCGCTTCTTAGTGAGCAGGCCTCTTTAGTAGATAGGCCTCTGTTTAGTGGGGAGTCCATAATTTAGTAGGGAGTTCTGTTTGTCTGGGGAGGTCTCTTTTTAGCAGGTTTATCAGGGTAACTTGTCGGATTTAAGGTCGTCTGGGCAAAATGTAAATGAATGAATATGAAGTCCATCTAAACCGTGGTACCTTAAATCGGACAAGTTACCTCGGTAAGCCAGTAACCCCACTTCGTAGTACAGGCCACTGTTGCTTGAGGACCCAAAATGTACAACTTAATATAATATGGTTGATCAAAAACTTATTTCCGAGAACTTTAAAATAAGATTGGAATGACAGGTTAATAGATCAGGGTTTTTAAATTATTATGATTTTTAAAAAGTATAATACAAAATCTGGGAAATCCAGAGATACAAATAAAAGGAGCTGGGCTGTTGTCCCTGGTTTTACACCATTTGGTTTTTAACAGCATGTGGCTGCATGTAAACATTAACAAATACTTCAGCACAACCCAGAGCTCATTGGTACAAGTCCATTGCTTTTGATGTCCACTCTGTTTTATGACATTGAGAGATTTCCATTGGATAATTAACAGAATCACATGGTCTGTGTTTGGGGGGGATGAAACAGGGGCTTTAATAAGCGTTTTGAGACTTGACCCACAATGGGGCTGAACCCATCCATCCATCCATTTTCCAAACCGCTTATCCTTACTGGGTCGCGGGGGGTCCGGAGCCTATCTCGGAAGCAATG
>JAODJX010000065.1:33407493-33421807 GCA_026776945.1 Isichthys henryi
CGCAGAGTCTCGAAGCACTTATGTAAGTCGCTCTGGCTAAGGGCGTCTGCTAAATACCGTAAATGTAAATGTAAATGTGAAAAAGCACGTATCACCGCAGACGTGTTTGTGACGAGCATTAAACCTCTTGCTGGATTCCCTTATGAATTTGATGAGCAGACCTTAGATAAACCTTTAGTAGGGAAGGCTGCTTGTCAAGCAATGGGTCATACAATGGAAAAGACCTTCAGTAAATGTTTGAGTAATTCTACATTCACTTTTACCCTATGGCCACAGCCGGCCATCTGCTCTTTCCTCTACTCAAGGTGGTTTTCCCTCTTTGGCGAGGGGGTGTCATTTAGAGGGGTCATCCCTAGCATCTTTCTGGGCTGCTGAGGGATGCGCCAAGTATATCTTAAGTTACATATTGTATTGACTACTCATCAGTTAAATATTTTGCATAGTTCATTTATATATTCTGTGTAACTGTGAAGTTTGTCAATATTTATTGAATAAAAACATCCATGATGATGAGACTTGTGTTCTGAAAACAAAGTTGGGAGATGATTAGACAGTGGATAAACCCAGCTTTCCTTATAAAGTTGTTGTCGAAACCTTATTGCAGGCCATCAATCATGTCCGTGGTCCACTAGTCCTTTGGGAAATTGGACAGATCCTTGCCATGTTCGGCTGCGTACGTATCGCTCAGCGGGATAAGCCTCTGTGGCCGTCATCAGAAGGTTGCTAGTTTAAGTCTAGTTTTGAGAGAACAACCACATATTTGGGCCCTTGAGCGTGGCCCTTATCCCCCAGCTCCCTGGGTGCCTCTGCAGGTGCCTGCCCTTCACTGCCAAGCTTGCTCTCACCTACATATGTGTCTGTGTGTCCTGGAGAGCAGGATGGGGCAGGCAAACATGGAATTTCACAACAGGGATCGATACCTGTTGACCCATGGAGGGGGTCTGGGCTTCATACATCCATCCATCCATCCATCCATCCATCCATCCATCCATCGCAGCGGGAGTCTTGGACTATGAGGTTTTCATTGGATATCCATGGCGTTTAGTAGACGTCCTCAAAGCTTCAATCTTAGGGCTACACCTCCAAGTTCTTAATCACGGTACCACTCGGCTCCGTATCAGGACGGCTTGGCAGACTTCATTCCTTGTTGATGATGGGTTCAGTACCACTTTGGACCTCATCAGACTCCTTAGATCCTCAGGCATCTACATTGTCTGATTCCCTCCCGAAGAGCATCACCCTGTCGATCAGGCAGCTAGATAATTAATATGTTTTTGAAGTCAGAGAGTGGCTGTGAAGACAACTAGTATTTGCATTTAAAAGAGCAATCCTGACCTTTAATTTGCATTACTTGGATTTTTTAACACATTCGTTGGACAGACTATCAGTTGAAAGATCTGTCTGTGTTCTCCATAAAAGCAGGGCTGATGTGGTGAGGATCTCACGCTGTGTCTGGTAAATTTAACATGTTCCTGTCACCGTGACTACACTGCGTAAAAGTGTGTCAGCATAAAACCTCAATGATCATGTAAGATGACCCAGCTCTTGGACCCAGCAGCACACTCTCCCCCAGAAGTCTCACCAAACCATAAATCTCACCAAAGGTTTGACTGTCGTGTTTCCTTGACATGGTTCCACCTGTATGCTGTTACTCATGAGAGGTTCTTGGTCCCCCGATATCCCACAACCCTCTATCGAGTGACGGGGGGGGTTGTTAATATCCCTGTTTTGCCACTGTGCAGCTAAGTGCCCCTGGAGTGTATCCTGTTCGGGGGGCCGACTGGAGGGAAGGAGCCAGAGAGTTGATAAAAATGGACTGTCAGAAGCCACGCTCAAACACAGACCCGTAACCCGATCGGTGGTGGGGCTAAGAGGAGCTGGCGGAGAGAAGGCCGGCCCCCAGGGGCACAGGCCTGTACTCTGATCCCGTAGTGATCTGGCGAACCAGCCCCGGGGAAAGAGGAAACTACCATTCTTCTCATGTATCTTACAACCAGAAAGCGTCGTTCATTCAGTTAGACTAATAAACTCTATGGATTATTTCTTCGGTGTCTCCATACTGGTTGGTGATCTTTCTGAGCATGTGACTGAATGGCATAGTGGGTCCTGCTGTGCCGTGTTCTGTGCCGCTGCCATGGTTACCCACTGGTTACTGGTAAACAGGGAGCTCAGTTACTATTGGCTTCTTTTAATAGAAAGGAAAGTGTCGTCGGGGAAACAGGACAACTGTAAAATAGGAGCATTTCTTTTCCACAGGCTTACAAATGCTGGATGTGAAGGGGCAGGCAGCTTATAAGGGTTTTATTTCAGTGGGGGTGCAGCTAGTGCTACTGTAATGTTGAACTTCAGAAATATGAACTAATTCAGTTGAAGGAGAAATCGACTCCGTCTCCTCACAGAAAGTGCTTTGCTGTCACTGACCAGCACGTTTTTTAGGAGATACACACCAACTGTTGCATTTCACTGTGTTTTCTAAAGTCCTTTAACTAGGGGCTGAAATCCAAGGGAAGACGCGCTCATGTTCTCTCACAGTTCCCATTTCATCACCCTTACCTACCTGCTATTATTTAGTCTAAGTCATTTGTGTCCTGACCTGTGTCAACACTCATTTTAATTCAAATACATTGAAAAACACAAAGTTGACGGTGAACTAGTTTTGTGCCAAGGCCTGAATTCTTTTCTGAGGGCTTATTTTTACCACCTGTAGGCTCTTTGTTGGTGTTCAGGGTTCAGGAAGGATCGCAGACCACAATGGCAGGGAGCCTGTGATTATCTCATAGTGCCGCTCAGTGATCCGAGGGAGATTCCCGCTGGTGACAGTGGAAAGCCTTGGTTTCTCAGCTGCAGTTACGCCCCCTTTCAGACATGGAGGCTTTCATTGGTAGAAACACGCCTTAATGAACCACAATAGGTTAATCTGGCTTTTATGCTCGTTTAGGGCAGTGTTCTCCCACAACCCATTGCCCCAAAAAACACCAAAGATGGAATGTGACCCACACATTGCTGTTTTACCTGAGAGCTGCAGAGCCAGTCGGACAGGTGATGGACATTTTACGACTGAGCTGTAAATGGAGAATGCTAAATGCTGCTGTAAATGCCAAGTACTGAGCTGTATCGCCCTGGGTGAGTCTCATTAGCAGACTAGGTCTTATTGAAACTTAAAATCGGGCATTTCTAATAGACATTGCAGACATTTTTACAGCGTTTCAGTACTGAAATGCCTTTGTAGATGGCTGAGTAGGGGCAAGTTTTGTGATGGAGGTAAATTCTATATGATAGTGATATTCTTGTAGCCTAGGGTGATTAGCTTAGCATTTTATTGGCTAACGACTCCCTCTGATGCAGCTAAAAGTCCGATGCATCATCACTGCAGTGGCACCCCCCCCCCCCCCATGTGTTTGAACCCCTAAGTGAATCATTACCAGGTGCTCGCTTATGTCAGCGTAGATGTCTGTAAATCTGCACCAGAGTTGGTGGTTTGAGATGTTTGGTCTTAGATGCCATTGACCAGCATGTGCATTTGTAGATTAATATCAGAGATCATTAGTCATGCAATGAGACCAGCAGAAAACCAATGGATGCAGTCAGGGCAACCAAATCCATATTGGATGGAAGTGCTTGTTGAAATAGACTCACAGGCTGCCAGCGTTACTGCATACTGTGACTCAGTAAAAAGGAAACATATTATAAATATGTCCTGAAATGAGGTCCAGCTCTACCAACGAGAAGAAGGTGTGGTTTTAGAGACCCGCTTAGGCGACAGAGTTACTCAGTGACTTGGTCACCTGGCCGATAATCCGTGATTAAGGCTGCGGGGGGCGGGTATGGAGCAGGACAAAGGGGAGCCTTGTTGTCTTCTGAGACAGAGCCAGACCCCCGTCAAGGTAGGAGCGATGGGGGCGTTGACAAAGGGCCACATGCAGCTCATTCCTCAGTTATGAGAATGTCAGAATCCGCCCAACGCTTCCATGTGTGATTGAGAACATGTCGAGATGGACGGAAAGCTACTGGAATAGGCAGATGGATGAGTAGTGTTGACGGAACTATAGAAACGGAAGGCCAAGGCTCAAAGTTTACCAGTCGTAATTATTAGAGGTGCGTGATACATTGGTTAACATATCACTCATACAACATTAGCATATCACTCCAGACAACAGCATTGATCTGATGTGCTGATCTGATGTGCTGATCTTCGTCGATATTGCCAGTCAATATTTAGACTTTAGTAAATCTTTAAAGTTAGCAGCACCAGAGTTAAGACGCATGGAGATTCTCACATTGAACAATTTAATAATAATTAAAAAATCTGTCTATCGCGTGCGATAAGATTGAAGGGCAAAAACAGGGGTAATTTCGATTGAACTGGGCACACATGCATGCAGGGTCTGGCTTCCTACAAACCTGAAATGGAAGAATACATCGTTTTCATTCTGTCAAAGCAACAGCTTGCTTATCCGTATTTTTTATGAGCAAAGCAGAACACTTCACCTTAATTACTGTAAATGGTCAGTTGTTGTTTATGACTTATAATTGCATGTTTATGTTCCAGGTCTTAAGTAGAAATAGGCTGAACTTCAGGCATATAGTAGGTCTGCGATTCACTTTTCCTGTCTTTAATGGCGGGGTGATAAATGCCTAATTTGTGTTATTTATATTTACAGGACTCCCAACTCTCACGCATCAATTCTTACGGTAAATCTATATTATTCTATTATAAACCTACAATTAGCCACATCAAAAGCGTTGGGGTAGTTTGCAAATGCTACAGACTATTTTCAAGGTGATTAAAACTCTTCTACAGATGCAAATGTGAGTGCAGACTCGTCTCGAACTGAAAATCTTACTCCAGCCAGCTGACCAAAGTTGGCAGCCCTGTATTTATTTCACAGTAGGTGTTTCTTCATGCACGTGATGCACTTTTGTTTGGGTTTCATCTCTGAAGAGTTGAGTTACAGTTCAAGTTTAAAACAAGCGTCACAATTAATGAAGTTTATGTCCCATTTCATAAAGGTGCAAGTTTGATGAGTTGCACGATCGACTCCAAATTGTTGCTATATCTGCCATACTGTTTTGGTTGGATTGGGTACCTCACGCTTGTCGTTTGTGGAATCTGTTTGGGTTCCAGTTCACGCCTGTCAATCACGGGCACCGTCAGATACTCACTCTTTCCACTTTATTTATCTGCCTGTTTGACAAATCTCACCATCAGCAAACCTCTCGTTGGCTCTCCAACCGAACTGAAAAGTGGATAAAGAAAAGTCAGCCGTAAAATGTCTCACAAAGGGGAGGGGCTTTTCTGTGTCTCACTGAAGTATGCCTGAAATTAAATTCTGCAGTGACCAGCTGTTCAGTCTTTAGCCACACAGTATTGGGGAACCCGAAGCCGTCCGACACAGAAAGGGAAGAGTGTGAGCACAGTTTTACACTTCATGCCTTTTTTTTATCGCTGCTGTTTGGATTTTCCTTCCCGTCTCTTCCTCGTATATCAAAACAGAGAACTGAGATCACAAAGACAATCCCCAGAAGCACTGCTTCGCTGTTAATGGGAAGCGTAGGGCCATAACTCAGTTATAAACCAAAGTGCAAAATTAACTAAGAAGTCAGTTTCACCAGGGAAAAAACGAATGGGATTTAGCCTTAGCTGAAGCACCTTTTCGTGTGGTGGCTGTTTCAGAAATACGCCTCGGTTATATGGTTGTGGAATCTGGTTTTTTGTTCTTTGTTATGCATTTCTGTGAATCTTTATTGCAGATCAGTGAGGCAGTTAATCCTCGGGTAAGAAAAACACTGAGGATCAAGATCAGTCATTTCCCACTCAGTTAATTTATTGGGCGTTGAAATGCAATGCGAACATGTTTTTAAAACCTTTTTTTAGCACCTGTGTGTGAGATGGTGGGCTGGACTTTTTTAGGGGGAGGGGTGAAGTCGGACAAGAAGATCCTCCATTCACTTGTAATCAGATACTAATTGTTAATTACATAACGAAGCAGCACAGCGAGAGGCGTGTAAGATCTCCGTTTCCCTAAAGCTGTCGGTACTTGGTCTGAGCTGAAATGGGTATTTTACTTTCCCAGTCCTCAGACTAGAGGTAAACACCCCTAAATTCTGCTCAGTTTTACAGTGTCATGTTGTATTTTTGCCTTAATTTAGAATGAAGTTGGATACACGTGCAGGAGGGTATATTGCAAAGCCAAATTAACAATCCACCAAAAGTATTTATCAATGATGATAATAATAATTAATAATAATAGATACTTTATTGATCCCCGTGGGGAAATTCTCTTTTCGCCTCCCTCATCTTGTTCTCTGTAGGTGAGAACAAGCTGAGCGCGTTGGTTTCTGGAATATTTATTATCTTTACCTGGGTAAACGCCAAAGATTACATGTTGCCAAGGCTGGTGAACATTCTGCTCCTGTTGGCTCCCATCGACGGTGAAAATTTGTGTTGTAATGCAGCCGCATAACTGGAAGTGACGTTTGATATACAGCCGAGTCAGAGAGGTGAGTTTCACCAACTAGCTTCACTGGTGATCCAACATGCTAAATCGCCTAAAACCGCGATAACAGGGAACAAACTGTGTCTGTGCTGCACATTCTGGTGCGACAGGCAGTCACTGACTCTCACAGACAGCCCAGTAGTTTCAGGCGGCTTTCGACGCCTTAAAATTGGCCTGGCGCCCTCCAGGCTTCAGAGGGCCTGTACTCCTTGTGGCATAGCATAGTGTGTTCTTGGGGTAAATGCCGTCCAGAGTGCCAAAAAGCATATAATTGGGTTTATTGTATCTTAATTGTGTTTGGAAGCTGGATAACAAATGTTGGCAAATGCCGCAAAGCTTCAGGTTTCTGCTTATTTTCTGGGTTCCAGGGAGCCTGGGGGAGTCTGATGGCAGATAAGTGGTGAGGATTGAGGATTGAGATATCGCAGACACCAAGCCTGGGGTTTCCCGGTGCACGGCGGTCTTTCTGGTGTAAAACATCTATAGTACAGCTTCCCACCGCCCTGTTTGTAAGTTAGGGCTACCTAATACGAAGAATATAGTGGACATTTTCCCCATACTGATAACCAGCTAACCTCCACAAATCTGTAGTGAGACTGATGTTTTTGACGTTATGTCTCTCATGAATGTGTACAACAGCCACGCCATGTAAAGCAGGTGTCAAGCGCCAACTTGGGAGACCTTAGCCAGGCTGAATGAACCAGCGAGATCCTTCATCCTCTGCTATGGAAAATGACTGATGTTCCAGTGCAACATCTCCATTGTTTTAGCATTTAAACCTTTAGCTCTGGTGCTGGTAACTTTGAACATTGACAAGTTTAAACATCAGCAGGTGTCTATCAACCAAGACTGACACGTTGGACTAATACTGATGACATGATTTCTTATTGACCTGGTACCGGTATGTTAACCGATATATTGTGCTTCTCTAACTGAGCACCTCTGGAGGGGCTGGTAAGTCATGTTTGACCACTCAGCATCCTTGTAAAATGTCCTATGTCCATATGAAGGGCTTTGGATCATGAGAGAGCACACCTTTCCCTCCAGTTCTACTGGTACCTGGCCCCTCCTATCTCTCCCAGTAACTGTGGCATGAAGGGAAATCCTGTGAAGGGGGCAGGCAGAGTGAGGGGGGGGGGGCATTTCTGCAAAGGCTTCAACTGGGGAAACTTTTACTACTGAATCTCTCTGGCAAATTTAACTGCTAAATCTGAAGGAGGATTAGCTGTATTCATCTCCCCGCTCCCTTCTTCCCAGCTCACCTTCCCCCTCTCCTATTTTCTCTCACTTGTTCCCTCTCTCTCTGGATGATCGACACATTCCTGATGGATTTGCTGGCTTTACCGTGAATGGATTCGTTTTACCGTGCGGCTGACGTTTGCTTTGATCTGCAGCCGGAGACGAGAAAATGGAGGTGTCTGAAAAATGAGGATCTCGTTACAACCCCAAAGAAACAAAAATGGGGTTAATACAGGAGGAACTGTCTATCAAAAGTAAAGCAGAACAGATTATTGAAATTTAAATAAGGAATATGGCTGTAGGTGGACTTTTTAGGTGTAACCGGAGATGTACAATACATATAATTAATAATAAAAGTCATGTTTTCTGCTGTTCCATAGCCTCTCCCCACACGTTTCACCATATTGTGTAAATATTCACCACATCAGGTCCTAACATTTTTTGCCCAGTTATAATGTGATAGAGTAGTTTCAGTCAGTGAAGTTCAGTGAATAGAGATCAGTCGCAGATGTTCGGGGTATGGATTCTGAGATATTAGGGGCATAGATCCAGGGTGTTTTGAAGTTTGGTTCCAGAGCAGGCTGGAGCACAGGTAGAGTGCTTTTTGAGTTTCGTTCCAGTGAGGTTTGGAGAGCCGAGCGAGTTATTAGCTTTGGTAGCCACAGTTACGGCCCGTCAGTACTTTTGTGGTTCGATAAGGATGTGGGCACTGCTTCTGAAGAGCCAGTTGGGTGTGTGGTGACACCTTCTCTTTCTTTTTCTTTCTGTTCATGTGCCTCAGGATTCCTCACACTTGTGCCCCTCAGGATTCCTCACACTTGTGCCCCACGGGATCCCTCACCCTTGTGCCCCTCAGGCTCCCTCACACCTGTGCCCGCTTGGTTAATGCTAGGTTTGATGGTGTGTCCGAATCCCACCAGGCCAGTGTTTGAACTGCTCCCCTACGGAGACTCTCTCCCCACCCCGAGCTCACTGGGGGTCCCCAGTCCTCCACACCCTTATGCATGTGCAAACTTTTGTGACAGTGACTGATTTTGACAAATAAAATGTTACTGTTCACACTCAATACCTGTAAGTAGCTGGATGATGAGTAGTATTGGGGGGTGGGGGGGGGGTTTATCGTTCCTTTCCACCTATTGATATTTATCAGTTTTTATATAGTCTGCAAGTGTAAATGGGAAAGACGTGAGAGTTTGGTTGCTTAAGGGTGACATCCTGTTCGATTCCGGTGATATTACCACCTTATAAATCCACATTTAGCTCTCTGCCTGGTTCCCATGTTTCTTCCAGCGAGAAATAAGTCTCATTAAGTGTGAGGTTAATGCCGTTCATTTTCCCTGCCAAGACAGACAGGACGTGACACCGTGTTTCTGTGGGCTGCTGATATGCGTGTCACACTGCATTTCTCTGCTTTATGTTGTCTGGGTTACATCTGCCTGTCACTCATGTTAAAATGGCACTTTGACGCCAACTCATACGGCAGGAAAACTGGACGTGCAAACTGGCCAGTTACTTTTCAACCAGAAGCTCGAGTATCTGCTCACGGTCACCTGCGATGCTTCCATGAACAAATTAATAATTAATACTTGAATTTAAAGAATGCATCCATTCTATCCACTTTCCATAACCCCTCATCTCTGATCTGTAATATCATATATCCAAATTAGAGAGAGACATTAATTTATTTGTCTTTTCTGTATATTTCTAAATAACATTTCTAACTTGTTAAATGTCCGTTTTGAAGGTTTTCATTTAAGATCAAACCTGCTGGAAATGCTGCTTTTAGTATACAGTGGCTGGAGTCCTCACTGGGCACTTCCAAACAGCCTTTTCAGATATTTAAGAGGGTACTTATCACTTTAGTCAGTGTTGTTTCTTGAGATGACGGGACAGAAAATCAGTTTCTGCAAATACCGGAGAGGACAGCGGCAGTTGGGAATGTGCAGGTAACCCCCCGGGGGGGTGAGGCTGGTGTATCTTTGTTCTGATTGGCCAACAGAAAGCTTTCCTGAATGCTTGTTGCGATTCAAAAATTTTGAGTTGGAAGCATGGGATTGGATGGCTGGGTGCCTTTTGCCCACGTCTGAGGGCTGGAATGTCTTACCTGGAGACAGGCGCAGTCCTCAGGTGCCTTCTCCACTGCCCTGCCCTGCATGTTTTATGCCCAGCAGTCAGCTTCACCTTCTGGAGATGTACTGATGTCTGCAACTTATACTGATGTCTAAGTTTATATTACCATCACTTTGTTGAAAGCAAAGAAGTTCCACAAAACCATGTATCTTTTGGGGAATTGTTTAAATATGGCAATAAGTTTGTAAATGTTTCGCAGATTTTTTTTCTTTTAAATTCTTTTTTGAGGTGCATGGCGCTTCTGTGGTTGAGCACTTTGTGAAAGAGACTCATTATGTGACAGCTTTGCTATGGGACTGTATCTCCACATTCCTGTGTTAAATAGGTGCTGGGGGGCCATGCTGGGATTTTGTGAGCATGTGGGGGCATTGAGAGCCTGCTTGTGTACCGGGGGGGTTTGGGGGTTGGTCCTCTGGCTGGCCTGGACACCTGCTGAATATTTCCTTTTCATACTTCTCAGCTGTTGTACAGATACCAAATAAATCCAGGAAAATGTTTTTATTTAATTTGTATAACTCGTTAGTGAAGTGAAGCCAATGATGATATTAGGACATATCAGACTAACAGCAGCATTTCAGCTGGCAAGCTGTACTTATGAATGATTAATTCTCCTCTCAGGAGACCTGAAAATGAAGAGTATGCCTGCTATCCAGAGCGATGCATGTAATGGTTCACATTTCGGAGGCTTCAGCCAGTCTAGCGGCGTTGGCGGTGCTTGTGTGATGTGCCATTTCCCCGGACCACCCTGAGGGAGGCTCATATTCGTAAAGGGCTCTCATGTCAGGCCATCTCTCGCTGTTGTTTCTGAGCAGTGGACTTTATCGTTTGGGGATTAGTGGCGACGTCCCAGCATCGTTGCACCCTTGTTTCCCATCAAGCCCAGTGTCCTAACTCAAATACAGTGGTAATCATTTAAGTCGGCAAATTAGTAATGGATAACCTTGGTGTCATGGCAGTAGTAGCGAGGGTGAACTTCCTGTCAGGCAGGTTAAATGGGGGGTGGGGGGTGTCTGTATAGCTGGCTATATAGTGAGGACACCCCCTGAGAGTGACATCAAGACTTCCATGTGTGGTTTGGGATTTTCCATGGAAAATGTCAAAAGGTACAAGCTGCTCTGGCAATAAAGTAGGTGATTCACCTGCATCAGACGTACGTCTGAACTGCAGGGTACCACAAGAAGCCAGAAAGTCTTGCTGACCTATTGATTAGATGATCTAAACAGACCACGGTAATAACCTCTGATGTCCTGATGGCTTTGGAGAACTTCTGGTATGACAACGACTGTGCCCTGAAAAATGCTCCACACATGGGGGAGGAATTCCAGTTAGCTGAGCCTGACGTTTTAAGATTTCGTTTATTTCCGTGATGGAAAGTGGCTCTTGGAGTGTGAAATGACTGTTATTACTGCCGGGGCAGGTGAGGTATTTGTCCTCTGGTGGTACATTAAACCGCAGTGACCAGAGCAGCAGCTGCAGCAGAGATGCCCAGTGGGCACCCTGCTTCCACAGCAGGCAGATGTTTGTCAGGAAATTGCAGTGTAGATATTCCAGTGTAGATATCCCTGCAGAGGCAGGAAACGTTCATCACTGCCAGACTGCGGACCCCACCTCAATCCAAATATCCCTGTAGCTTTGCTTTCTGTTTTAAGATGAGTTCATGGGAGTCACTTCATGCTACTCTAAATTACTGCAGAGTGAAAATTGTGTATTGCCTGTATTTAATTGAATTGAAATTTTATTTGCCATTTTCACAGGTTCAGAAGTACAAGTACATTAGAATTCTTAAACAGTTCCCTCGATCAATTTGTTAAAACAATAAGCAAAACTATTCTGATGTGAGTAAAAAATTATAAAATAGATAATAGACAAACAAGGTGCTTGATTGATAGATAAAGATGGTAATTCGGGGGACGTAATTTGAGTCCAGGTTGGGAGTGGTGGTACTCAGAGGTAATTTCACTGGTTGGTTGGTTAGTTGGTCGTTTGATTACTGTGAGCTGATTAAAGTCTTTATAGCTGAGAGATTATGGTTTCTTCCAGTTTGCTGGTGATGATCACCTGTTGTAGACCTGGGTACATTTGAGGAGATGGTTTGTGTTTCAGATGTGATGATTTCCTGCTGATCTGGTGATGTTCTTCCCGCTCTCTGGGCCTCGTCTGGCCCGCGGACCTCACTGCGTCTTACCGAGCTCCCTTTCCCCTTCTAGATGGGCTGCACCGCGTGATGGCGCTGTGCACACTGCGTGTCACCATCATCACCGACGACATGCTGACCAGCAGCATCACGGTCCGCCTGGAAAACATGTCACAGGAGCGCTTCCTGTCGCCGCTGCTGGGGCTCTTCGCGGAGGGCGTGGCCGCCGTACTGTCCACCCGGCGACACGACGTCTTCGTGTTTAACATCCAGAATGACACAGACACCCGTGGCGGCGTGCTCAACGTCACCTTCTCGGCGCTGCGGCCCGGCTCCGGCCCGAACCGCTACATCCCGTCGGAGGAGTTGCAGGAGCAGGTGTACCTGAACCGTACGCTGCTGCGCCTGGTGTCCGGCCAGGACGTGCTGCCCTTCGACGACAACATCTGCCTGCGCGAGCCGTGCGAGAACTACATGAAGTGCGTGTCGGTGCTGCGTTTCGACAGCTCGGCGCCCTTCATCGCCTCCAACACCGTGCTCTTCCGGCCCATCCACCCCGTCAACGGCGTCCGCTGTCGCTGCCCGGCCGGCTTCACCGGCACCTACTGCGAGACTGAGATCGACCTGTGCTACTCCGGTCCCTGTCGCAACAACGGCCGATGCCGCAGGCGCGAGGGCGGCTACACCTGCGAGTGCCTCGAGGACTTCACAGGTGAGGCTCCCTATTGCTGGGACAACGGCGAGATCCTCAACCGCGGCCTAAACAGAAACTTCAGCACTGGTGTGAAACCCGTGTCTGGTAACTGCTTTAATGCAGGGGTGCCAACTTTGGTTAATTCGAGACACACACATGAACATGCATTTACAAGTATGTTACAGTCGTATTGCCTTGTAAATAGGCTGTAGGGTTTGCAAATGATGCCAATGCTTTTGATGTGGCTAATTTTAGATTCATAGTAGAATAATACAGATTTGCCGTAAGATTTCTTCTTGCCGGAGTGTCATGCCAGATGTGTGAGAACTGGCAACCTTGTTTAAAGTACATTTAATGGGGAAAATAAGACTAGAGATTCAAAACATGGTACCACAGAGGAAAAAATTATGTAAAATTCGAATATTCTTAAATAAGCTTTTTGCACTGAACGACAGTCTTTAAAAACATGTATTTCTGTCTATAAAGATCAGGAAAGAATGCTTTATTTTTCAGTGGCGTTGAAAGCATCGTGTTATTTAGCTGAGAGCTGGGAGGCTCGGTTTGGATGTTCACTGCGTATCCCTCAGGATCCCTCCATCTTCTCTGGTTCCCGTCTGAATCGCCTGTAGGGGGAGTGCGACCTGTGATGGGTCGCTGTCCCCCTGCCTTCTGCCCTGTCCTGCTGCTAATTTGTTCCCCTATTACTCTGCTCAGCATAAGTTTTTGGAAGAAGGATGGATGTTATTTACCAGCAAGCATGACACTTTCCTATTTTATTTAACTCTCCATCCACCTGCTTTCCGAATGATCTTCTTCAGTAAACAATGTCTTATGGTTTTCCTGTCCAATATAACAGGTTGATTAGTAATTGTGTTTTGCTTTGCTGTGAGGAACACTCTTGATTATGAAGCACGAACTTGTAAGTGTGTCGTTTGCAAAAAGAAAGGCTGTGAGTCAGCCTGTCAGAATAAGGCTGGTTACAGATGGGCTCCATTTTGCCGTTAATGTCCTTTTATTGAGGGATCACACAATGGCACTAAGTGTCAGGTTTCTTTAACCAAGTAGAGAGCGGGGCGCAGATGGACCGCAAGCCCGTTAGGACTCTCCATCTGCGCCCACAAAGCTGCCCGTTTGCTTGGGGTCATTACTTGGAGACTCTGAAATGTATCTCCGCAAAGGCCATTATCTCAAAGGTCATTACCAGTCCGCTGATATCCTGCATGTGATTAGCCATAACTACCCTGCCAGTGGATCTCTTAGAATTCACTGGTGAATGAGGAAGCGATATGTGTTTGCCATCCTTGGAGAATGTGGAAACAGGTTTAGTCAGTCTGTCGCTGGTGATGATGTTCACACGCAGTTAGCTCAGGGCAGACTCGGTCATCCTGTCGATCAAAGTCAAAGAATGACTGCTAGACTTCAACAATCCGTGGAACCTTCCCAAAAGATTTCCATAAATCTGGGAACTTGCTATAATCAGCCTTGAATTATGTATTTATGACCAAGGAACCTAGTTAAAGAATTACTGACATACTATTTAATGTATCCATCCATCCATCCATCATCTTCCGCTTGGTCCGGGATCGGGTCGCGGGGGCAGTAGCCTCAGCAGGGAGGCCC
>JAODJX010000065.1:33429061-33442779 GCA_026776945.1 Isichthys henryi
GAAACCGGAGTACCCGGAGGAAACCCCACGACGACATGGGGAGAACATGCAAACTCCACACACATGTGGCCCAGGCGCATACTCGAACCCGGGTCCCAGAGGTGTGAGGCAACAGTGCTAACCACTGCACCACCATGCCACCCCTTTGGGCATAACTCGATTTTTATAAAAAATGCAGGTGCAGTATTTTGCATTTGAGAGGCAACATTTACAACACCATTCATGAAAAATGACAATGTTTACTTCAATTGGATTTCAGACCTCAGCCGTCTTTATCAGCCACTGGGGCCCTGAGGCTGAGAGGCCCTGGACGGTTCCAGAGAGCCAGCTGGACGGGTCACATTAAGCTCATTGGGCAGCATTCCAAAGCCTTAAAGCCTAATGATGCTGAAGCCATTTGGAATAAATATTTAAAGACCAGATCCACATACCTCATTAAACATTATTTTTATATTGTTTGTTTGTGTTGTCTGGATTTCATAGAGGGAAGCAAATAACCTTCAATTCATCAGGGCTTATCTTGCCAATCCTGTCGTCTAGTGGACATGATTCTATAAAAAGAGAGACTTCCTCACTGCAGGCTGGACAGTTATTAGTCATCCGCCTGGTTTTTATAGAAAGATTTGACAAATTCAAATCAGGTAATGAATCCCACATTCCTGAGCTTTTTTTGGGGTGAAAACAGGGAGAATTCAAGTCCATAATAGAATTGAAACACTTTACTGGGAAACGATTTACATTAAATGAACCTTCATAATGCATACATAATGCATACATAATGCATACATAATGCATACATAGAACACTTTGTGCACCTTCATAATGCATATAACATTTAGAAGCAGCATGTAAGTATAGCATAACATCCTAACATAGACTGACAGCTTCAATATACATTAATAACAAGCATTATATGATTCTAATCTTATAATTATATTACAGTTGTCATGTCTTGTTCATTGAAAGTCCTTTAAGACGTGCTGATTCGTAGTTACATGCTGCTTATGAATGTTCTAGGAATGCATTATGAAGGTGCGCTAACCTTTATTGATCACCTTGCAGAATTCCCTCTTCGCCTATCCCATCCTTCTTGAGACACGCACACACACACACTGACACACGCACACACATTCAGGAGAGAGCAAGCTTGAGGGTCACACCACAGGGGCAGCCGGCACGCAGCGCCCTTGGAACTTGGGGTTAACGGCACAGAGTGTTATTCCACTCAGCCACACAGCGCCCCCTAGTGCAGAGTCTCTGAGAGTGCCTGCAACATTCTCCACAATTGTGCGCTGTGATACCAGTAACTTTCACTTCAGCTGCTCATCAGTACCAGAACTTTCTGTCAGTGATTTTTCTTCAGTGATGTCAGTTTTTTTTTTTTTTATAATTTGCTGTGTGTGTTCAATGAGTGTTTTTTTTTTCCGCTCGTTTTGCGTCTGTCTGTCAGCGTGACTGATCCCCCGAGCCTCAGGCTGCCGGCGTTAGCAGTGAAGGCCGCTCACATGGGGTGGTCCCAGTGAGGTCTGCAAGCAGCGTCCGTGATTGTCGGAAAGGTCACAAGCTGCCCAGCCCTCCCCATTTATATGTTGGTTGGCAGCTGTCCAGGGGTGTAACCCTGGCGGGGAATGTTTAAGCGCCGCAAGCTTCAATTCGGTGCTTAATTTACTTGCAGAAGACTAACACAAGGAAACCCAAAAGATTGTGTTCGGAAGGTGGTCGGTTCAAATCCCAAAGTTGGTAGAGTGATTTCACTCGCTTGAGCAAGGCCCTTATTTGCTAATGGCACAGACTGACCCTGCTTCCGCTTCGTATACAAGCATCTGATGGATAAAAAAATACTCATAGCAGTTCATGTTAAAGCTGAATGTGTTGTCCCACAACTTGCTACCTGCCAAGTCCCTCCCTTTCCCTGCTGACAGCAGTGAGATTACTGGGACAGTTTAGCATTTTTATTCAGTGACTCTAAGTACTAATAATGACTCTTCTGGCAGCCCATGTGATACGGACTACAGGAAAGTCCCGGGGCTTCATCAGTCATCATCCTGCACTGCCACACTCCCACAGGAAACTGACTGAACGTGTTCACACCCAGAACAAGAAGAAATCAGGGGCAGCGTTGGGCTGGGCTTGTGGTGCTGGTGTGACATGGGGCCCGAAGCTGGAATCCATCTGCCCTTAAGGTTGACAGAACTGAACCCCGCCAACCCGCTTTGCTGTCCAATTAGCTACGTGTTTGGGTGTTTCCTGTCTGATGAAAATTAACAGGAAGTCCCACCCAGTTGGCTAAACATCAGCCGCTCAGTGAACGTTAACAGCTGCCCTGGGGCATGTTTGAGGTCAGGCGTGAAAAGGCCAATGTTTCTGCTAACAAAGGACGTCCTGAAGGCTGGCTGCACCAGCCTGCTGATCTGTGGTATCCCACATTGTTCTTGTGGGTGAGAGGTGTCCTCCTTATCTTCATTTGTCGGCTTTTGTAAACGACGCCGCATGGAAACGGCAAGCTCAAGTTACTTTGAAACACTCCATCTATGATTTTTTTTTTAACTCTTCTGGGAGGTGATAATTCATCCTGAACAAAGATCTCATAAAAAGGTCCTGTTCTGAAGCAGCAAGATTGATCTACGTTTCACACAAGCTGTTGGTTTAGACACTTAACAGCACATTCTTAGACTTACCTCTCAGGCCCACTCAGGTTAAGCTCTTTGCATCTTCTGCGTTGAGTTGACACAGTGGTGACAGAATTGCTTTGATGCTCGTTTATGCTTCATGTCATGTGTGCATGTTTCATGTCATGGTGACATTGTGGTCATGTCATGGTCACGTTGTGGTCATGTCAGTTGTGGTGATGTCGTGGTCACGTTGTGGTCATGTTGTGGGTGAACGCCTCAGACTGCACTCGCATCATGATCAGATTTCCATTGCATCCCAGCCCAACGTCGGACGCCTGGGAGTCCCTCACGGCCCCTCGGGGGAGAAGGTGGCAGTGGTCGCCGTGGATGACTGCGACATCGCCATGGCAGTGCGTTTCGGCAGCCAGCTGGGGAATTACTCCTGCGCCGCCCAGGGGACCCAGACGGGGCCGAAGAAGTGAGCTGGCATCCGCTGTTCGCCACCCATCACGCCGTCCATACCACACCACACTGCCGAGGTCATGTGACCTGGATGTTACGCCTTGGTCAATGGCGTTTTTTGTTCTTCTGTTGTCTCGGTAGATGAAGGGAAACTTTTCTGGTGGGTTCTGCTAAATTATAGATGATTTCCACCCGATATTCCACCCGTCTCTCAGGCCATCTCCCCAGACAGGATCCTTGTTTATCGGCCATACTTAAAGGCCATAAACTGGAATTACTGTCTAAGTGTCATGTTTCCAAAGTTCATTCTTCTGAAATCACTGTCTGCGAGCAGAAACACGAGCACATAGGCAGAACAATCGAACATATAAGTTTTGGATACCAATAGGGACATAAACTGACAATAGGGACATATACTGAAAGCTGATTGACCCCAGAGTGCCTCTTACCCTGTCACTCAAAGTTTCAAAATATATCATTGGCTAATGGGCTAGGTTAGCCCCTCTATATGAATTATGGCCCCACTTATGCCCCCCACCATAAAAAAACATAAAAAAAAAAAAAACTATAATCGGTCCTCAGTATCAAGAAAACAGGGTCCTCAAACCTTAAAAGCAGGAACCTGTTTTTTTTAGTTCCTGGAACTGAATTTCTTTGTAGCCCTATAAAGGCAGTCAGGTGGCCTTTTTAAAACTGCAGCAACAGTTTCGCTGTTCCAGGCAGGGCTATTATGTGTTGGGATATTTTTAAGTCATATGATTTCAGAAAAAGGTGATTATTTTATAAGACTGGGCATTGCTATTGCATCCTTTTTGGCGAGACCATCTGAAATTCGACTTCTGATGCTATAATCAGTGCAGTGAGATTTTACCGGCCACAGCAATAGAGTCTAAGCCCTGTACAAAGGCCATCGCTGGGCAGGTGACCGACGGTTCCGTCATCCCAGGTCCCTGGATCTGACTGGACCGCTTCTCCTGGGTGGCGTGCCAAACCTGCCCGAGGACTTCCCCGTGCGGAACCTGGACTTCGTGGGCTGCATGAGAAACCTGACGATCGATAGCAAGCCTATGGACATGGCCAGCTTCATAGCCAACAACGGAACCACCGCAGGTCCGGCCCGACCTGGTCTTACATCGGCCCTCTCGCATTTCACTAGAACTCAGTAGATCCTGTAGTAATTGATTTTAACTTTTACCTCACAGGTAATATTTGCATTGACAGTACCTTTCAGGAGCACTTTAAATGTTGCATGTACAGATATTCTTATTTTAGTATTTATGTAATTTATTTGGTCAAAATATTTTTCCTATTCATCCATTTCAACAGTTTAAAAGAGCCCTTAAGGTGAAGAGTTTCTTTTTTTTTTTTTACAAAAGATGACAGTCCTCATCAAAGTCGCTTCTGAAAGCTGTTGTCACGGTGACCGCCTGTATCGACTGTTTGTCAGGAAGTGCCTGATATCATCCAATCGCGCTTTAGGCTGTGCCGCGAAGAGGGACTCCTGCAGCACATCTGTGTGCCAGAACGGGGGCACATGCGTGAACAGGTGGAACACATATCACTGCAACTGCCCGCTGAGCTACGGAGGCAAGAACTGTGAGCAAGGTGAGGCATGCTCCAGCCAGCAGAGGGTGCTCTCTTGGTATTTTGGGGAATTTTGACTACTACACTGGATACATCACCCATAAAACTCAGACCATGCTCCCAACATTCACCGTATGTTGTGATATTCCTTTGACTAAAATTTCTTCCAATAATTCAAACGAAAAGGTCAGTCTTAAGCATTTATACTGGAAGCTAAGGTCACTGTATTAGTGTGGATTAGGGTGCACGGGCAGAGCTTCTGTATTCCACGTGAAGGTCGTATCTCCATGGGCAGCGTGAGCAGCAGCAGCTTAATGCTCTTGGTCCAGCAAAACTCTAAATGAGGCTTATTGGTTAAGCTGGTCCAAAGGATGGAGAACATGCCCACAGCACAGGAGGAATGGGCGTCTGTCCAAGCGACTTCGTCATGTGACCTGTGACAATTCGATTATTGGGTCTGACGTGACATTGGTATGATTTTCATCTTCCTGCTCATCCTGCCCTCAGCCATGCCGTCCCCCCGACACTTCGACGGACATGCCCTGGTGTCGTGGTTCGACCCAGACATCACCATCACAGTCCCCTGGTACATGGGCCTGATGTTCCGGACCCGGCAGAGCCACGGGATGCTGATGCAGGCTAATGCCGGAGCCTCTTCCAGAGTCAATCTTCTGGTGAGTGAGAGGTAGCCGTGCAGTGGTGGCGTGTGACAGGGCAGGGAAGGACTGGGCTGCTCCTCAGAGAGCATGGCGTGTCCTACCGTGTGACCTCTCTGGTCAGGTCAGTGCCCAGCACCTGCTGTTCGAGGTCTTCCTGGGGGAGCTCCGACTGGCCGCCCTCGAGCTCCCAGGCGTGCGGGTGGACGACGGACAGTGGCATCACATCCTTGTGGAGCTGAAGAGCACCAAGGATGGGAAGGACATTCAGTACAAGGCCATGGTGTCACTGGACTACGGAATGTTCCAGGTAGAAACACGTTGAGTGCGAGGTGCTGAATTTACTGGAGAGATGGATGTTTCACCTAATATCACGCAGACCTTTGGAGAACTTTGAAATACAGTCATTTCAAATAAAGTAATATTATAATATTATAGTAATATTATAAAGTAGTGTTTCCCGTCCTGGTCCTCAGGAACCTGCAGACAGTCCCTGTTTACTGGTAACTGGAAGGGAGCAAAAACGTCTGTAGGTGGCCGAGGACTGGGTGGGGAAACACTGCTGTATAGAACTGAAATATTCGAATATTTCCATGATATAGAACAATATTCTGAGCTTTATTTCCACTAAAGAAGAAGAAATTGACAAAGTAACAAAATAAGCTCATTAGTTCAGTAGTTTACAGAGAAAGTAAATGACCAGCTGCTGCGGTTAACTTAGAGGTTTAGTGTCAGTGTCGGGGGTTATGACGAGGAGGTCGGAACTGTGTGGGGTCTCGCCCACAGCGGGCCGTGGAGATCGGGAGCGAGCTTCCAGGCCTGCGGCTGAAAAGCCTATTTGTGGGCGGAATTCTGGGGGACAATGGGACCGTCCGGGATGGCTTCCAAGGCTGCATGCAGGTAAGGAGCGTCTGTTAGCAGCACCACCTACAGGCAGATTAAGGAAATTTCCTGGAAGGGTACCAGCCTCTGACACTGCCGCTCACAAGTAGTTATGGGTAATTCCCCGTTATGGGTCCCCTCCCCCCTCCCCTTTTGAACCAGCATACCTGTGCTCACCTTTGGAGGGCAGGCCGTAAACCCGCACTGTCTCGCAGGGTGTTCGTATGGGCGAGACGGCCACCAACACGGCCAACGTGAACATGCAGGAAGGCCTGGCGATGGGAGTGGGGGAGGGCTGCTTGCCTGCGGACCCCTGCGCCTCCCACGCCTGCCCCGAGCACAGCCGCTGCAGCGACCTCTGGAACGCCGCCTCCTGTGTCTGTGATCCAGGTGCAGGAACTGAGACTTCATATCTAACTCCGGGCTGGTGCTCCAAAGCACCACTATGGACCTACAATAATAAACCCAAACTGGGGCGAGGGCAGCTAGTGTGTGGTTAGGCCTGTGTGTCTGTCACTGGAAGGTCCCCGATTTGAATCCCATCCTCAGCAGGGCATCTAAGTAGCTACATCTCTGCTGCCCCCCCCCCCCAATGAGGGAATTTTAGCATTGAAGACCAAAGTGGGGGAGCAAATTGCAAAATACAAGGTGGCATCAGTAATTGTCATTTGTCCAGCAGCTGTTTACATTGGGGCTGCCTCTGTCGTACCCCCATCCGACAGGCTACTTTGGAACAGACTGCATGGACCCTTGTCAGCTGAACCCCTGTGAGCACGTCTCCAGCTGTGTGCGGAGGACCGGCTCCACCCATGGCTACGCCTGCGAATGTGGACCCAGCTACTACGGCCAGTACTGCGAGAGGAAGTATGAGGCCGGCGACGCCCTCAGCACGAGCCTCGCGCTCGCGATCCCGCCTCACATGTGCTCGTCCCGCTGCCAACGCCGGTGCTGCCACAAGGCACCCTGCTGCCATTCAGCTAACTGTGCCAGGAAACATGTGCACACCTGCACTCTCTCTAAGATTCCAGCGAGTCTAACGTAGCCTCTCCTGTGCGAATGCCGTCCCAATAAAGCCCAAAAAAGACATGCGAGTGGTTGCAATTTTGATATTTAGTGTCTGTTGCCATGTGGTTTACTTTTATGTAGTTTCCGGGCAGTCATACCTGTGTTTAATGTGGTTTCTTATAGTCTACAAGCAGGCATCTGTGTTTGCATGGACTCTGTGTTGTTTATGTAATATAGGTGCAGTTATTCTTGTTTGTATAGATTCTCGACAGGCATTTTGTGTTTATATAGCATCTGTGCAGACCAACACAGGGACTGGGGTCTGAGAGGGCCATCCAATAGCAGAGACTAACACAGGGTCTGCTGTCTGAGAGGGCCATCCAATAGTAGAGACTAACACAGGGTCTGCTGTCTGAGAGGGCCATCCAATAGCAGTGACTAACACAGGGACTGGGGTCTGAGAGGGCATATAATAGCAGAGACTAACACAGGGACTGGGGTCTGAGAGGGTCATCCAATAGCAGAGACTAACACAGGGACTGGGGTCTGAGAGGGCATCCAATAGCAGAGACTAACACAGGGACTGGGGTCTGAGAGGGTCATCCAATAGCAGAGACCAACACAGGGATGGTCTTTTCTCTTTGTATGGAGGATTTATGTACAGACAATATACAGAGTACCTGAGTCTCCATGCTTAGTTGGAATTTCTCTATGATGTGCTGCATGTCTGCTGCAAAGACTTCCCCAGTGCAGCAGACGTCGTGGCTTGTCCTTTACTTGCTCATTTTAAAATCCCCCTCAGGGTTGTGATCTCCAACTTGGCAACCCAACTCAGCAGTGCAGAGAAATAATTACGATCAACCTGTAGCATTGGCAGAGTTTTTACTGTTTATTGCTGTATATATAGATGACACACCATGTTTTTTTTATTACGTGCCTTAATTAACCTTCATACACGACTCTATTTCAGTTCCAAAATATTTGCTGTGAAATGATCCACTTCTTTAAGTTGGTTGAACAGAACCGCCCTGTTATTTTGGTTTTGGCGCAGTCTGAAATACCTGATATTTACCTAATGTGCTTTGTTGGGTCGAGATCACACATGCCGATGGATCTGTGTTTGGCAGGATCGCTGTGCACTGACTGTTTTGAACTGAAAGTCTGGAATCCCATTTATTAACATAAGTGTTTTAATTAGAGTGATGTAGATCACTGGAAACCCTGGCTTATATACCAGAAGAGAGACATGAGCATCTTACCATCAGGAGCTTGTTTATCTGATTCCTGCTAATCTCCAGCTGAGGACTTCATACCCAGAGATTTAGGGAGGCATTCACGCTCAACTCCTGGTCTCTGTAATATTCCAACACTTAAATCCTATTTATTTTCCTTTGACAAAATGCATCATTTAAGAAGTGTCTCAATTGCTAAAGGCAATGTTTTCATTATCCCCACTAAAAAGTTAGTGTAGAATTTCTTTAAAAGCATGGAGGCAGAATTTTACAACGTGACTGAAAGATTTACACCCAGTAAGGAGGGGGTTGTGGAGAGGGTGTCGGATCACAGCAGGAAGGACCTATGCAAATATGTCAGGTATCATGGACCCAGCGGCCTGTTTCTTAGAAGCTGCACCATTCTTGCAGGATGGACCAGCCCTGTCCTCGTGGCTGGTGGGGGCACCCAGTCTGTGGGCCCTGTAACTGCGATGTCAGCAAAGGATTCAACCCTGACTGCAACAAGACGACAGGGGAATGCCGGTGTAAGGTAGGAGTGTGTGGGGGGTACGGAACTTACATGAAACGTTCCTTGATTGGACTACATCATAAATTAAGTTAACCCCCATTTCTCTTAAAATTTGACCCTAAATTGAAAATAGCTGACTGTAATACAAAATCTGACCAGTAGGAGGCGCTAACTCGTGCCCATTGTGCAGGATAACCACTACAGGCCAGAGAGCGAGGACACCTGCTACCCATGTGACTGCTTCCCGGTGGGCGCCCACACCCGCACATGTGACCCTCGCACTGGCCAGTGCACCTGCAAGGCGGGCGTCATCGGGCGCCAGTGCAACCGCTGCGACAACCCCTTCGCCGAGGTGACGGGCTCTGGCTGTGAGGGTACGTGTGCTCTGTGGCGCAGGTGCTTTCTCCTACATACCAAGGATCACGTTATTAGCTTATAAGCCTGCATAGCTGAGAGCGTCTTCTACAAGACAGTGAGCCGTTAACGTTCTCGCTTGCCGTCGTCTTGTAACCCTAGCCACCTGCAGGTAGTGAGTGATATCATGTTTTATTCTTTATTAGTAATTATATTTGAAGTACTCAAAATGTAACATTGGTACCAAGTGTATAGTACAACACTGAATGTTCTGGTAATATAAGTAAAAGATATTTTAAGTGTTTTTATTTTAAACCGAAATGTCATGTCAGATTGAGTTCCTTTTGATTGACTGCCTGGAGGCATCCCCACAATGCTACGGGGGATTTGACAGCTGCCAGTTCCTGTCTTTTTGCCATCTGCTCTGTTCTTCATCCGCAGTCGTTTACGATGGCTGCCCCAAGGCTTTCGATGCTGGAATCTGGTGGCCCAAGACCAAGTTTGGCCGTCCAGCTGCAATAGATTGTCCAAAGGGCTCATTTGGTGAGCTTTGTCAAGTATCTCTTGGTACATTTTAGTCATTTAGTCGTGTCAATCTGCCAATAAGGTCATTGCCTCTGGAGGGCAGGGCTCTCATGTAAACAGTCATTGTTGTTCATCTGGTCAAATGGTCTGCGAGGTACGACCATCACCACACATGAATGGGCTCCCTCCACCTTGTAGGCACAGCAGTCCGACACTGCAGCGACGAGAAGGGCTGGCTTCCTCCCAATCTCTTCAACTGTACCACCATGGCCTTCTCCCAGCTGAAGATACTGGTGGGTGCCTCACCAAGCAGAACCTTCAAGGGCATCAGGTTTCTCCATGTACATAAAGAGGAGATGTTGGGAACAGCCGCTATAGCTTGGATCTGCGATGAATCTTCCTTCCACTTTAATTTTATGACCCTTACGTTACTGCTCTGAGATCACCACATGGGAGTCTCTATCTGTACGTCTCCAACCAGAATGAGGAGCTGCACCATAATGAGTCCTTGATGGATTCGGAGAAATCCAAGAGCATTGTCCGCATGCTTCAGAACGCCACTGAGCACATGCGCCGCTTCTACGGAAACGACGTCAGGACGGCGTACCAGCTGATCCTGCGGGTCCTGCGATACGAGAACCAACAGCAAGGCTTCGACCTGGCAGCCACCCGGGATGCCCAGTTCAGCCAGGTACGATGGGCAGGGTTAGCTAGTTTGTGGAGAGGGAAATCTTACATGAAATGCTCATATGAGCTCAGCATCTGGGACACTGATATATTTCCGTGGCGATGCTGCAGAACGTCATCAGAGCAAGCAGCGCCATCCTCGACCCAAATAACAAGGAGCACTGGGACCAAATCCAGACATCTGAGGGTGGAACGGCTCACCTGCTCCGGAACTTTGAGGAGTATGCCAATAACATGGCCCAGAACATGAGGAGGACCTACCTGAAACCTTTCACCATTGTCACGGAAAATATGAGTGAGTCGTATACCTAACACAAGGTGACATCATTCATGGTGCATTTGAATCTGCAGAGGGTTCCTTTGATATTTTTCAAGTATGAATAGAACTGCATTAGTATGTGCATCATGCTGTGTAAAACTGGATAACACGAGCACATGGTATGTAGCCTCACACATCTGACGTTCCATTGCTGTCTTTGGCTCTGCTTGTACGTGGGGTAGCTGTCTTTCAATCTGAAGGTTTAAGGTGGAAGATTAAGGACTAATTATATAGCGCTTTTTGGTTCTTTGGTCCAAAGTGACATACATGTGAGGATAGCTTGGGATCAAAGAGTAGGATGAGCTTGGGACCGACATCCCTAAAGCAGTTGGGGTTAATTGCCTTTCGCTATGGCTCAGCGATGATGTAATCATTGTGCTAGCCACAAGATTCGAACCCACAAACTTATGTACATGGCCACAGTTTGCTGAGCTACTGGCTTACCTTTTAATTAGTGTCTGAGTGTCCTGCGATACTGAGACCCCATCAGAGTGACCTTCACGTCCTTGGATATGTTTCCTTGGTCCTGTTTATATATTTTTTCTCCTTTCTGGTCAGTTGTTGCTGTCGATTATCTGGATACCTCCAATCAAGACCAGGCCAAGATGCCACGTTTCCAGGATATACAGAATGCTTATCCCAAAGACCTGGAGTCTTCCGTGCGGTTCCCGGAATTCACTTCCAAATTCAGCCAGGACGAAGGTAGAACCAAAAGGCACAAGCAATTTTGGCATGTTTGGACCTTGTAGAAATGTTGTCCTGATTACTAACGGTGACATAACGTCCTAGCATTTTGAAGGTCTTGTCCACATGGAATCTGAGCTTCTCGCTCCATAAGCTACACAGCATCTTCTCAACGTGTTTCTCCACAGTAGAACACGGAGGGGATCCTTCTCTTCAGACCAAGGGCCACACCAAGAAGAGACGTGATGCTGAGAATATTGACCCTCTTCCAGTTGCCATGGTGATCATCTACAGATCACTGGGTCAACTGTTACCAGAACACTACGACCCAGACCGCCGCAGTTTGAGGTGCCGCTCCAGCCGTAGGGACATGGAATTCTGTATGCTGAGGAGTTTAACTTTGAAGCTCCAGGCAGTAATCAGCAGATGAGAACATGCATCTGTTTGTGTCCAGGTTGCCTACCCGCCCAGTCATCAACAGCCCCATCGTTAGCACTGCTGTCCACAGTGAAGGGGGCCTTTTGCCGAGCCCCCTGGAAAAGCCAGTCATCTTGGAATACACCTTGCTGAAGACTGAGGGGCGGACCAAACCTATTTGTGTGTTTTGGAACCATTCAATGGCGTAGGTGCCAACTCATCACACAAATGACAAATTTGAACTGTGTTGACTGGCGGTGAAATATAGCGTTGAGGCTTTTGTTGTTTAATTGCGGTGGTGCAGGATTGGAGGGACGGGCGGATGGTCCTCGAAGGGCTGTGAGCTGTTCTTCAGGAATGCCACGCACATCAGCTGCCAGTGTAACCACATGACCAGTTTCGCCGTGCTCATGGACATCTCTAAGCGAGAGGTGCTCTTCCTGCACATTAACCTACACCGTAGAGCGTTCAGGATTATACCATAAATTATACCATGAAGGGGAAAATGCTGAAATTCGTATATTATATACTTTCAAATAATTTTATGATGATTCATATAATATTCATGAATATTAGAAGGCAGGTTTTTTTAGAAATGACAAAAGAAAAAAAAATTGTGAGGGAAAGTCTCTGATGAAGACCCCCCTGTTCTAACACCCCCACTTCCCCCAGCATGGGGACGTCCTGCCCCTGAAGATTGTCACTTACACCGCGGTGTCGGCCTCACTGCTAGCCCTGCTCCTCACCTTCATCCTACTGGCTGCCGTTCGCAAGGTGCGATCCAACCTCCACAACATCCACAAGAACCTGGTGGCAGCGCTCTTCCTCTCTGAACTCGTCTTCCTCATCGGCATCAACCAGACCGACAACCCGGTGAGAAAGTGCCTACACGCCGAGACACTTTTTAAGAGATCCATCCGTCGGTCCATCCATCAAACCACCCATCCATTTCTCCACGCAACATCTATGCAGAATAATGACTGAAGACTGTAAAAAGTCCCAAGGAGAACTGACTCCAAGGCAGGTCTCATCCTGGACAGCTTGCTGCCACTCTTCAGATACCATTAGTCTGTCTGTCGCAGGAACATCAGCCAAGGGAAATATATCAAAGGCCTACAGAGAAACTTTTAATACTGCGTGAAATCACTGACCATTTATTCACACTAACAATACATATTAGGAAAAGCCTTTTTGATCACAATGAGCAAACAGGTGGGATTGGAGTGCCTGGACAAACCAGCCTCTCAGCTTCCAGCTAGCACTGTGAAGGCGGGAGAATTTTCCCAAGATCAACTCTGATTGGTTCCTTTGTGTTGAGGTCATAGGGCATCATTCACTCTCACCGAAGGGGGTGGTGGGGCGGGGGGGCTGCAGTGGTCCTGTGGGCATATACTGTGGACAATACCTTCCCCCATTATGGGTTACTCTTTCAGGGCAGTAGCAGCTCTCCGTCTGAAGACCTTCTAACCATCCCCCCCACTCTCTAGTTCGTCTGCATGATGGTGGCCATTCTGTTGCATTACTGCTGCGTGTGCATCTATGCCTGGATGTTTGTGGAGGGCCTACACGTCTACCGCATGCTGACTGAGCTGCGCAACATCGACCACGGCCACATGCGCTTCTACTACGCCATCGGCTGGGGCGTCTCCGCCATCGTTGTGGGTAGGGAGCACCCCACACGCTTGTATGACTATAATCGCCCCACACGCTCGTATGACTATAATCGCCCCACACGCTCGTATGACTATAATCGCCCCACACGCTCGTATGACTATAATCGCCCCACAC
>JAODJX010000065.1:33443023-33454146 GCA_026776945.1 Isichthys henryi
ACAGTTAGATGCCACAGTGTACAGAAATTCAGCTTTAATTTTGTTGGTGTAGAACTGTTCCGTATTTCTTGATTGGTGGGTCATGACCCCAACATGTGTGCATTCTGGGACCATTCTCAATGGGTGCCACCCCCCCCCCCCCCCCAAGCTGACAAATTCTGCTGCTGGCACTGCACTTCTGGGCAGCAAATTTTTTTTTTGTTAAATAAATTTGGTTAAATAATTTTCAAATTTGAGTTCTCACCAAGGAAAAAAGAGAACTTCTTTTGTGGCCGTGAAGTATTGCTGTGGAGCTCTGCATGCGGATCTCTTTGTGGTTATCAAACCCACGAGCTTCAGGTCCCTGCATTCAAACACAATGCAGTACCCTTGTGGCCAGTCTCAGACTGAGAGATCTCTGTGAGAAATGTGGTGCCACAGAATACCGTCTCTTCTGAAAGACCCCCTCCCCGCCCCACTGGGGTGATTGCTGCTGCTGATGTGTGGCATTGAATCCAGCATGGTGTCAGGTTCCTGGCTGGCGTGAGCTCAAAGGCCGTGGTATAGTGCCAAACTCCAGGGGTAATGTGGCTCTTTTTGTCCCTCCCTCAGTAACAGGATGATGGTCGGATCCGCTTACAGTGTTGTGGTAACTGTTCCCTCACCATTGTTCAGCCCTTATGTTTTCCTGGCCCCGTCTCAGGCCTGGCTGTGGGGTTGGACCCGCAGGGGTACGGGAACCCCGACTTCTGCTGGCTCTCGCTGCATGACACCCTCATCTGGAGTTTGTTTGGTCCGTCCACTCTGGTGGTCCTGGTGAGTCCTTACGGGTCCTTCTGCCCCCAGCTTGTTTCTCTCTCTTTCTCTGCTTCTTCTTTTTTGCATATTAGTTCAAGTTCAGAACTTTATCTGCCGTACAATGTGTGGTGAGATGCACGGTTCATTACCTCCAAAATATGGAAACATTACACGCCTTTAATGTGGTGTTTAATCTCAGACCTTACACTTATAAACACTTCATGCTGCAAATCAGGGGAGCGGAGGCTTGTACACAATGTCTTCATCCTCAGGTCAATGGGGTGATATTCACGCTGGCTTTGAGGACAACTTGCGGCCGGAGGCACCGGTCATTAGAAAAGTCGGGCATCATGTGAGTGCAGAGATACGCCCTCGTCTACAGCACGATGGCCGATCCCTGTCCACACCTGCAGACGAAATGCGGAATATATCTGCCATGGGAGGGACGTTTATACACGCCTCTCTTCCTCAGTTCAGCCCTGCGGAGTGCCTTCCTGCTGCTGCTGCTCATCAGCGCCACCTGGCTGCTGGGCCTGATGGCGGTCAACAGTGACATCATGGTCTTTCATTACCTCTTTGCCGCTTTCTGCTGTCTGGAGGTGGGTCCATATATCTGGGTGTTGGAATCAGCTCATATATTCAGACTCAAGATTTTGGTGTATAATACTCCCTCCATTTTCTTTTAGGGTATATTCGTCTTTCTCTTCTACTGTGTCTTCAGCAAAGATGTGCGGAAGAGTCTCAGGAACGTCTTTACCGGGAAGAAGGCCCTGCTGGACGAGTCGAGCACCACACGTGCCTCCCTGCTGACTGTACGTTCTGTCTCTCTTATCTGATGATGTCACCTGATCATTCTAATAGAAAATGACTTTTGTTGCTGATTCAAGGAGTCATGAACTGGCAACCCTCAGGTCACAAACCCTGCACTATTTAGTTAGAAATAGCTTGTAAAATATCTAGTATAATTAGACTATTCAGACTTGAGGGTTACTAGGGGTTTATAACTTTTGCAGACACAGATTTGGGATAATTCTGCGAAGGCTGTCAAAGAATAATCTGGAAAACCTTTGTTTGTGTCTGGTGCTCCCATGTCTGCCTACATGCCTCCATGCAGCGCTCTCTGAACTGCAACACATTCGTCGAGGAGAGTGCCCTGTACCGCACGCCTATTGGGGAGTCTACCGTATCCATGGAGACCAGCATCAGGTCAGCCAAGGGTCGCCACAGCTAATTTGCTCATGCTCTCGGGTAGCCGGGTGATGGGGGATCGCCCCGCCCACTCTGCCACCTCACCCCCCACCCCCCACACTTCACACTTGCCCTGCCTGCATGCACTATGCCAGCCTCCGCCAAAACGATGTGCCTACTTGCACAAACACAAGGTAAAGGTGTTTTTTTTGTCTGTGGCTTGCAGCAGCTGCCACAGGACACAGTTCAGCGTCCTTGTAAATATTTATGCTTCTCTTGTTGTCGCTCATTCAGATTCCCAACCCTAGCATTCTTAAAGCCACTGTATATAACTGTTATCTACATTAATTGAATTAACCTCTGAGAGGGTAAAATCAGCCCTTCTATACCAGGGATATGAGATTATAAACTGGCTCTCCATAATTTTGTCCTGAATTCTTGCCCCATAGTCAAATGATTTGTCTTTACCTTTTGAAAACATGCTGCTCGGTTAGGGTCCGCTTTGGGAATCAGTGGAACGGGGCGTGCAGTTTTGGAGGGGGCGGGCACAGCGGATGGGGGCAAACGGGAGACACAAAATGAAACCGCCTGGAAGTTAGAATCTTTACCGTCAGACCCAGCCCAGGACACAGTGTTGGCCGGGTGATGTTGTCGGTATTGCACCTCACCATGGAATACATTATCTGTCAAATATGGGCCTTTGTTGTGCCTGCTGGGCCTCGGACAGCAGCGCCGTGACTGCCCTCGCCTCCTGGGCCTCGGACAGCAGCGCCGGGACTGCCCTCGCCTCCTGGGCCTCGGACAGCAGCGCCGTGACTGCCCTCGTCTACTGGGCCTCGGACAGCAGCGCCGTGACTGCCCTCGCCTACTGGGCCTCGGACAGCAGCGCCGTGACTGCCCTTACCTGCTGGGCCTTGGACAGCTGTGCTGTGGCTGCCCTCACCTGCTGAGCCTCAAACAGCAACCTTGTGGCTGCCCTATCCTACTGGGGCCCTTCCCACAGCTTCCCATCTTTGTTTTGGCAGGGATGAGTCTGGACAGAAGCGTGGTATCTCCTCGGGCACAGCCAGAACTGGACACATCAACAAAGACTCTGTTTTCCCCCGGAATGGTACCAAGGGTGAAGGTAGGAGAGTGGGGGGGGGAGGCTGTTACACTGCTGCAGCTCCGACACAGATCCCTGGGATCCATGGGACTCTTCCTTCCTCCCTCAGTCTCTAAGACACGTTCCAGTGCCTACAGTAACACCATGGGTAGTTAAGGGTTCACCTGAGGTCTCACATATTTTAGCGTTAGATTCCAGACTCATCCTTCAGTTCAGATTCAGCCCTGAGATCGAGAAGCTGAAGCTTGCTGATGGTGGCTCTCTGTGCTGCCCTAGACTCCGACTCTGACAGCGAGCTCTCTGTAGACGAGCACAGCATCTCCTGTGCCTCCTCCCACTCGTCTGACAGTGAGGGGGATGAAGGGAAGGCGAAGGCCAAGTGGAACTCTGATACAACCAAGAACAATGAGCGCCAGCTAATTCATAGCCCCCATAAAGGTACTGTAGCTCCGCCCACTGTCTACAATGTACCCTCTGCTCAGCAGAACAAATGAGCACTCCTACAATCTTGGTCATAATGCTAACGAGTATTAACAAGCACTCTCACAGTTTCCGTCAAAATGCTCACACAGTCTGGGTCGTAATGCTAATTAGAATTAACAAGTATTTACACAGTCTGGGTCATAATGCTAGCGATCATTATAGAGTACTCGCACCATCTTGGTCAAAATGCTAATGAGCATTAGCAAGCACTCACAAAGTCTTGGATCATAATGCTATATTCTTTCTGTCTCTGTCCATAATTATAACAAACACTGAGCTTTTGAAGTATATCGAATTCCAAAGTTTATTGAGGTCATACTGTAGGTTGCAGAATAAGTCCTTACAGTGATTAAGCGTTAAATTAGACATTCTTACATATTTTCCAACTTAACTATTAGTTCCTGCGTCTGTTGATTCAGTGGATGTAGCATCCAATCATGTGCAGCCTTACTGGCCGGTGGAAGTGACAATAGCCAGTGACAGCGAGAGCCCCAGCAGGCCAGAGAAACTGCGGGTGGAGATGCGGGTGAATGTGGAGCTGCATCCCGAGATCAAACTCAACCACCTGGAAGAGATGCCCCAAGACCAGGAGGGCCCTCCGCCCGACAACAGGCACCAGTCACAGCAAAGGAAGGGTGAGAGCGATGGTTCATGGGGGGGTTTGCTGCAGGATACAGAAAGAGCATAAGGTGTTAAGCAGGGAGTAGCCCGCCCAGGCATCCAACAAATCAAATCAGGAGGTTTATCTGATTTAGTCCTGGATGTTAAAAGCTGGATTTGTTGTTGTAGGTATAAGCTGCACGTATGATTTAGAATAAAATCAGCGTTCCTTTTGTACTTCCGCAGGAATTCTGAAAAACAAGATCACTCACCCTCTGCTTGCAGACAAGAACATGAAGAACTGCCTCCGGGAGAAGCTGTCGGAATACAGCGACCCCGCCGTCCCGTCTAGGGCGCCCTCGGCTGCGTTGAACGAGGGAATGCGCCCAGTCAGCCAGGGCGAAGGCTTGCTCATCAAGCCCCTCCAGCGGCCATCGGTGACCCTCCAGGAACCGGCCAACGGCCTCACCGTTCCGCTGCAGACAGACACTGTGAACAGGGGCGATGACTCCGACTCCTAGTGAGTGGCCCTGGAAAATCCCTCCATCTTCCAACCGCTAATCTTGAGCAAGTGGCTTCGGGGGAGTGGGGACTGTCCCGGTACATTTAGGGCAAGAGGCTGGGGCAGGGCCTGTCCAAGGCGTCAGCAATCCAAGCAACTGCTTAGGGCCCAGCAGCCACCAGGGGGCGCCCTATCTGATCAGCCTGTCAGAATGGGAAGGAACATGACAAATGACAACTAGGTCAATCATATTTCACTTGGGGCCCCAAAAAATGTTGGGCCGGCCCTAGGATGGGGTACACCTTAGACGGGCCACTTTGTCACAGAGCATATACACGCACATGTACAACACAAACTATATCTTCAGAGCAGACCAGAAGCCAGCCGGACAGATGCTAACATGCTGCCCTTCACTGATATTAATTTACAGGTGGATATTCTCATCATGCTGCTCATGCCCCGCCCCTCCATCTTGCCATGGCTCCTCCCCTCAAATGTTAATTTAGATGCTGCTTGTACAGAGTGATGTGGTGTCTGCATCTCACCCGTGCACATGATTAACCCCCATGTGTCTCACTCCCTCTCTCCCCCCTGCAGCGGCAGTAATGAAACCTCGATTTGAGCCGTTGTGAGGAAAGCTGGAGAAGCCACGCCCCTCTGTCCTTCAGCTCCTATGGAGATCAGTATTACTGCAGACTTTTGCCTGCCTAAGTGAAAGGGAATGATTGCGTATCTCTGGGTACAGCAGGACGATGGTCCATCGCCAAAGCCACTGAAGGATGTGGAAACTACAAGATCCAGCATGCACCTGTGCACAGATTGATGCAGTGGCATTTTATTTTAGAGAAACTTTAAACCTTAAACCTTTGTCTGGGACGAATTTATGGACAGCTGTTGAATCTTGGATTCTGTTTGTTTGTGAGCCTTGTTAAAAGTGTAGAATAGCAGAATAGCTGTGCAGTTTTACTTGACATCATGTTAGGTAACTAGGTTTACAGTCCGCAAGCTTTCCATCAGGATGTACTTGAAACATGGGAAGGTTTCCCCTCCCAGAAAACAGTGACATGGAAGCACAGAATCTGAACTGTCTGAGTCTGAACATCTTCGGTTATATGTTTGGACTTTGTTCATACACGTGACAGGAGCTAAGATGCTGTGTCATGTGGTACGACCCGGCCTATAATAATTCACCATCTGGATCTCCTGTAAGGCATTGTTCCACCTGTGTTGACACATCTGCAGTTTCCGTGGTACTTTAAGACATTTATTGACGTTTAATGTCAAAGGCTGTGTTCCATTCCTGGAATACCATTTGAAGGTGGTAAAATGGTAAATAAATTATATTTCTGATTAATGATATCGCCATGGAAATAGTGATGTCATGTACAAATTGGCATATTTGTCTCTTCCTTGGAGGACCTCAGGATGACAGCACTGCTGATCCAGAGGGGAGAGAGAGTGATAGAACCACCGGGAATGATCTACAACACAGGAGAACCTCTGCTGTGAGACAGTGGTGAATTTAAGCTTGGTTCGACCACTTATCTCTGGTTTCTACCAAACGAGACCCCTTCTGCGGTGCGGGCAGGGTTCATGTGCGTCTGTCCTAGCAGTACAGCCCCCCCACCTTACCAAACCTGCTCTTTTTTTCTGTAATCAATGACACTGGGATTGTTTCTGAAACATACACACGTTTATTTTGTATTGCTTTAAGTCTGCAGCAAGACTTTAAATAAAACAAAATTTGTATAATTTTTTACCCTTAAATCCTTCTGGCTTTGTAGTTCTTAATAGATGTAATGGCAGAGGAAAGTAAGGTCTCGGGTTTGTGTAGGGGGCTTAAACCAGAACCCCCCCCCCACACACACACAGTCAGGCCTAGCCTATTTGAGGAGACCCAGTTAATAATGAAGTTATAGTAATATTATTTCTAGGCATACAGACTGCTTCTACAAAACATTTACGAAATAATGGGTCACTCTCGGGAGCCCAGTGGATTCAAACATGGTACCACCTGTGCAGTAAGTCCATTAGTGAAATGTCCTCACTACTAAATATTCCACGGTCAACCGTTAGTGGTATTATCATAAAGTGGAAACAACTCAGCCACGAAGTGCTAGGACACATAAAATCAGGGTGGGGGACGATGCAAGTGTAGTATGTTAAAATACTGCAATGTCACTAACTGCAAAACTGTGGGTTTAAATATAAATGTGGAAAAAAGGCAACTATAATGTTAAAGAATTTCTGTTTAAGCTCTAGTACATTGAAATTTGTTTCAGTTACGTATTATAAGGCCTCGCAGTGGCAACTTATTGATTGCTGTAGTCAATAAGATCGCGGGCTTTTCCTCATTCGATGAGGAAACAACACACTCACCATCTCGTATTTTTCTTCCCCACTATGTTCAGGGGCATAACACAAGCTGAGGCGCACAGTGTGCAGAAAACACCAACTGTCTGCAGAGCCAATAGCCACAGACCTCCAATACCTCCGATACTGTGTACAGTGGTGATACCTGTATTTCCTTCTTGTGTGCAGTGCCGGACTGTGCTGGCTAGGTCCTCGCACTGTGAGCTTCAGTCCTCCCGTTCGCACCCCTGCCTTATCTGCACTAACTGTTGACCTTTTGTTGTCACTATGTGCTGCCCACTGAATTATTCATCTCTATGATGGAAAGAAAGGCAAATGCATTCTGTGGAAAAACAATTACTCTGAGTGACCCTCTGTTCCTTCACTCCAAGCAAGAAGAACCACGGCCGAAACCCAGGGTTGCTAAGGTAAAATTTTCTTTATTAGTTAGATGATGCTAGTAAGCGTGACAGAGTGCTCGGCATAAGCCGGGTGCTTGCACACCCCCCAAAACAAAAGTGCCCCATTATATACTTTCAAAAGCCCCCCCACCCTTTTACAAGATCTTCTTCAACATGATTGGTCACCATATAACATGTGCAATCTTGAATTTCCTCTTACGACCACCAGCCTTGCTTTCTAAGTGCATAAATAATGATTACGTGATTGATTAAATGAAAGGTCAAGCAAGGAGACCTAATGACTGCAAGCGTATCCAAGCCCAGGCCAAAGCGCTGACCCCACATCCCCAAATGTAACAATATCTTCTTGCCTAAGGCCTAAGACAAAACCTTAACTTTCCAGGGCAGTATGGTTAGAGAGTTCAGCCAGCAAAACATACTAACTTGGTTGTTCACTAACTTATCGCGAGAACAGACAGAAATAGACTTGTAAATTTTAAAGAAAAGACATTAACTGTTTTTGTTAATGTTTAAAGGGAGGCTGCAGCTCAGTTACCATTGTCAACTTAACATGCTACTCCAGCTAGCCTCTCAAATCAAGTTTGTAGATGATATAAGCTGTGGGCCGTGGGGCACCTTGTAGGATGTCTTTATTAAAATAACTAAGGCCTTATTCTTTAAAGTTTTTAATGTGTATTTGCTGTATGGTGCTAAATGAAGCTTACTAGTTCCTTTTTAAATGTAATTAAATAATCATGTACACCTTCTTTAAAATAACAAGAATATACCCTAACTTCTTACGCCCCTGCCTGATTCCCCAGTTCCTACCCCACACTTATGTGCCCCTCCATCCCACCCTTCCATGGCTTGTGAGATAAGAAAAGCACACTTCTGCCGGCCTGGTCGGTCATTTCAGTAGATTACATCTACTGAAACTTTTATGACGTCCCATTATAAATCCACAGGCATCAATATGGAGTTGGTCCCCCTTTTACAGCTATAACAACTGCCACTCTTCTGGGAAGACTTTCCACAAGATTTCGGAGTGTCTCTGTGAGAACTGTGAGCTCATTCATCCAGAATCCCTTCACTGGAACTAAGGTGCCTAAACCCAATCCCTGAAAAACTGATGTCAGGCTTGCATGCAGCTGCTCGGCCATGGAAGCCCATTCCATGAAGCTCCTGGTGCACAGTGTGCTGGGGTTAATGTCAGAGGAAGTTTGGAACCCTACAGTTATTGAGTTAACAGAGCATTGGCAACTTTTATGCACTATGTGCTTCCGCGCTTGGTGACCCCGCTCTTATTTTATGTGCTCTGAGTTTGTCCTTTACAAACTTGTAAAATATGTAATGTTCTTCACAGACTTAACAGACAGATACAGACAGATATAACCATGGCGGTTTAACAGCTTTTATATATATATGGGTGACGACGCGGCGGTATAGTCGTAAATCCAAACGTAACTCACAGCAGCACCATTCGCCCATTCACGTTTTGACAGGCTCTCCCCACTCAGTGAAACACCCATAGAGACGCCTGTTGGAAGCGCTCGGGTAACTGGAGATTCCACCATAGAGAACTGCGTGTCTCCCTGGTGCCAGAGCGACCGGCATCTCTAACAGTTTAAGCATAAATATTCGAGTATGTTTTACATGCACACAATACATGTGGTTAATGTTACCCTTAAAAATCGAGTTAGTTTTACCATATTATTAGGGATATGTTGGGTTTACTTAAAAGGTACACAATATGTTTGGAAATGTTGCCATAAAAATGTCAGACTTGTAGTTGTTAATTAGCATACATCAGGACATACTTATACTTTTCCCTGTTTGATTTTGTTATTAGTGCATTAAAATACCCAGCAAATTTAACTGTATGCCCATTTCCTACCATAATAATTACGACTTTTAAACAAAACAGCCATTTAACTGTATGCAAAACCTGTTTTCACAATTTACAATAACCCTTCTTCAAAAAACAGAAAGTACATAATACAGTAAATTGCTAAAACGACAAAAAAAAGATATTAGTGTGGCATGTAGGGCTAAGCCTTAATCTTAGTCTTTCCTTCTGTTTACTAGATATGGTTTATTTAACTTTTTTTGTTATAGGAAGGATCATCTCCAAGATGACCTTCTCCAAGATGACCCTTGCACATGTGTGTGTCCCTGGACACTAAGAACAGTTCCTGAACAAACTGAACTTTTTCCACCTTTCTAAATTGCTCCCTCGGGTATCGCCTCATCCCGTGTCTTGCACTCTGATTGGCTGCGGCAGAAAATCGGGGGTAAAGCTGTGTACCGTGAACTTAGCATTGGCCCATACTGGAAGCTGGCATTTGTTCAGACATACAATAAGTGGGGGGAAAAATCATCCAATGAAAAAGATGCATGGAGAATTGGTACGTGCACTTTCAGATCGATGCATATGTAAATTATTGTTTACAAAGAATAACAAGCAATGCTTTGAGGTGGATACTGTTATCTAGCTTATCCGCCCAAGCAGAGCCTGCATCTCGTCTTTAGTCATGAGAGCATAATGAACAGATATTTCGCCGTAATTTTCGCTGTCAACCATTTATTCATTTACGTTCTCGTTGCAATTTAATCGTGAAATAAAAGGGATGTATGGAAAAGCTCTGAATACCTTACGAACGATTTCTTGGTCTTCAGAATGAAATACCTCTGGTGAAGAGCTAAGATGTAATAATAATAATAATAAATTGTATTTGTAATGCACTTTATATTCTAGTAATCTCAAAGTGCTAAAGATGTGATCTTCACCCTGCCGCACGCGATGAGACATCACAGTGGCCGCTCTGTCGACCAAACCAGTAGCCAGCTGAAGGTCCTGTGCTTCAAAAACCACAACGACACCATCAATTTCACACTAAGCTGCGAGTGGCGCCATTATCACCTCCTACCGCTGTTGTGGCTTTGCGGCGTTAATTTAAAATTTCCATTATAATATAATATAAGTAGCTTCATTCTGCCAAACATATAGGTTTGAAAAATAAATATAAAATGGACCCCGCGACCCAGTAGGATAAGTGGTTTGGAAAATGGATGGATGGATATAAAATGGACCCCGCGACCCAGTAGGATAAGTGGTTTGGAAAATGGATGGATGGATATAAAATTTACAATAACAACAACAATAATTTTAGTACTTTTTACTACTATACTATAAATCTATTTATTTATAGTACTGTTTTCATCGCTAAACGGAGTATATCTTTGGACATATTAGGGTTAGGCTTTATAATATATTATAATTAAACACATATTTACTCGTCAAAGCAAGAAACCAGTATTTAATGTACAAAGGGACAGTAGCGGACAATGGAGTCCAGAGTGAGTGCGATTGAGTCGGCGTCAGGTCCAATTATGGGTAGGGAGGCATCAGGGGGTCCTACAGAGGCAATAGGAACCAAAAGGCGCTATACAATTAGTCCATAATCTTCCACCTAAAACCTTATCAAAGTCTAAGACCATGTTCTGTTCCTGGAGTAACATTTGAAAGTAGTAAAGGGTAAAGAAATATATCCGGGGCAAAATGTTTTGACTGACAAAGATAAAAAATTGGTGTAGACTCAGAATTTGCGATGTTGGTGACCCTCGGTAGTGTGTGTTTGCGATGTTGGTGACCCTCGGTAGTGTGTGTTTGCGATGTTGGTGACCCTCGGTAGTGTGTGTTTGCGATGTTGGTGAC
>JAODJX010000065.1:33470043-33485042 GCA_026776945.1 Isichthys henryi
GGGACCAGGGGAAAAGCCCAGGGGGGTGGGACCGGGGGGTGATACATGCCTATGACATTTCACTTCTTCTTCAGGAACTGCCATAAGACTCGCACATTCACCTTCCATTGATTTTATTATTATTATTATTATTATTATTATTGTAGTAGTAGGCTTCTATTTATTTATTTCTGTTCATAATATCAGGATTTTTTGTTTGTGTTAAGTACACTTAGTTACTTTACTCCATGTTTTCTTGTTTCTGCACCTTCACTCGTCTTGCACTTTTCGTACATCGCTGCCGAAAGCACCACAATCTCCCCCGACACCTTGTCTCGTCTCGTCTGGCTGCGGTGAGGCGCAGAGGCTCGTGGGGAGGAAGCTGGCAAAACTAGACGTGTGTTTTTTTTTTGTGTTTTACCGCAGCCAATGACTGACAGCACGCAGTTATTCCAGTCATTGTGAGCTCTAAGATGCCCTTTGTTCTTCTTCAGATTCGCCTGAAGTCTGTACTAATATTGTCTGGTCTCTGCTTTAAAAAAAAAAAGGGTGTGGTCCTTAGACGTTTACGTGTTCATGTCTGTCCTGGCAAATTCCAGCGAACAGGCTGGCTGAGGGCTCATTTACATGTAAATTGGACTCCCATAGCTGACACTCGCGTGTACGGCCGGGGGAAAAACTCGAGCCATCTTTAAATTAGTAACACAGCGGTGTTTACAGGACGCGTCTGTCTGTCGTGTTAGTCTCTCAAACGGTCCTCAGTGTAGGGCTCTGCTGCTCTGTGGTTAGAACTTTCAGAAATGAAGGTTTTCTAAAATAACACAGTGAAGCATGTTAAAGTTTGTCCTGTGGGCCTCTGATTCTGCTTATAGTTTGACACTTTTTTTTTTTCTTGCTGAATCACTGTCTTTGTGTCCTTAGCTTTTTAACAATATATCACAACACATGACATTATTTTTTTAATGCTTAGATGGTACTTTTTCTAAAGGGACTTTAACTTTACCCATTTTTAAAGTGTGTTGTTTCCCTGGAGTAACTCTGGCTCCTCATTGGCATCAGGCCAGCAGTTTTCTGGTCACTAGACGCCATGATACCTGTCTTGCTTTAATGTCACCGAATCCTCATTCGTCCGCTGTCATGAAGCTTCGCTGTCACAGAGCAGCACATCTTGGGTGATACGTAGGAAATCTGCACAAACACCTGCATGCTTACTGATCCGGTCGCCCATCAGTCTTCTAACTGTTTATCCTGGTCAGCGTTGTGGGGGCTGGGGCCTGGACATGGGTGTAAATTATGGGGGGTGGCATACGTAAAACCAGCCAATACACCCCCCCGGTCCCGCTTAAAAGGGTGGAGACCTCAATTCCCCCAATGCTTAACCCAAAGTTATGTCCTTGGGCGCTGAGCCTACCCCAGGCAGCAGAGGGCACCAGGCTGTGGTCCATGGCGTGTGTAACGTTTGTGTGTTTCCTGTCCCCCAGAGGAGGAGCTCAGAAAGGTCCGCGAGGAGACCAGCGTCGAGACGCTAAAACAGGAGCTGGAGAAGGAGCGGACGAAGCGACTGGATCTCGAGCAGAAAATGAACGAGGTCCTTAAATCCAGGTGGGCGGATGCTGCTGCCATTCTTCAACATTACTGGTGCCCATTTCCTTGCCCATCTCTGCTATGTGACCCTCCGTACTGACATTCAACCAGTGGATCTGGTTACTTTCCCTCAAGGCTGCTACCTGATTTACAATTGGGTAGCACAGTCGTCTGAGTCACGACAAACTTTCACCTAGAAATACAACACGAATAGACAGGAGCTTGTATATTGGTGATTCATATAGAAATATTAATGATGTATAGTGATTAATGACTTGTGCCCACAGCTCAGGAGGTGTGTTGTGATTGGCTGAGTTGTGTGTGTTTTCTGTTGGCTCGGCGGCTCATTGGCTGCCTGTAAACTGGCAGAGCTGCAGCCACAGTCTTATCAGAAGCAGCCCTGTCTGCTGTCTGTCTGCAGCCCTGTCACTGTTTATTTCAGCTGAGGCAGAGGTTTTTGGTTTGCTTCCCCCAGAGTCGAGGACTCGCCGCCACGACCTCCACGGAAACCGGTGTCACCTGCCACCAACGGGACGGGTATGTCAGCAGTGCCGGAAGGTGCCGGAAGGTGTGCCCTTGGAGCCACATTAGCTGGCTGCTTGCTGAGAGAACTATCAAAAGCGACTTCAGCTACCACTGCGAGGCCAGAAGCAAATGATATGTAGGATTATTTAAACAGATTCTGCACTGGCTGCCTGCAAAATGTCAGCTTTTTAAGGAAAAGGGGATTCTTGGGAGTAAATAAATGATAAGTAGAGGTCTGTGTGCAAACCCCCCATCTTCAGCCAGGGTCTGCGGCCCGTTTTCATGGCAACACCTTAGTCATGATAGCCAATCCGACAGCAACTGCGGAGAATTAAAGAAAGGTGTTTTTTTTTTTCTTTGTTTGTCGCAAGCTGCCTGCGTATGTCAGTCAGGAAATAAGCAAATGTGTACGTATGGTGGATGTGGCTTTTCAGTGAGTCTACTGGGTTTGGTGTCTGTTTCTGGGGAATTGGGGGGTGCACGCATTATTTCTGGAAATGGGTTAAATTTGTAGATCAGACCACGTAGGACAGACGTCCCCTTTGTGTTTTACGCCGTATCATGCTTGGTGGTAGCGTAGCTGCTGATGTCCTTTAAGGCAGGCTGCGCAGGACCAGGGCAGCCAGTAAATTAGGGTACTGGGTTCACAGGTGCTTTCTGCGAGTGCTGACACGTCATTATGGGTATGTGCCTCTGTGCTGGCAGACAAACAAGGCCACGAGCTGTACTCCCGACTCTACCAGTGGCTGTATGACAAGCTGGCTATCTATATAGAGGACTTCCGCTTCCAGCCGGAGGAGAACACTGTGGAAACGGAAGAACCGCTAAGCGCTAAGAGGTGAGCCAACCTCCATAATGCCGCCTTGGCGGTATTCCCCAGAATTCCGTTACAGAAGCAACTTTCCCTGTTACTAAAGTCCCTGTAAACCTCCGTGCTGGGTAATAATCCTGCCACACAAGCTTGTCGACATTCTTAGTGGGATTTGGTATGAAGCCTTCTGCCATGTAGGAAATGGGCTGTGATTTACTGGTGTGAAGCTCTAGAATGGAGGAACTCCTTGTTCTACTATTAACATTGACTCTGCTGAAATGTATGTTCCTTCCCTTGAATTAAGTTGATTTTTGGAGCCTTATTTAGCATTGCTGTTTCTATTATGGGATACATGCAAAACACGTAGCCTTTATAATAATTTGCTTGATGCCTGAGGTGAACAGACTGTTCCACTTGATTCTGCTGTCCTGGAAAAATGCAAATTCTCTGAAATGCTGGGCTGAAATTGTGAAATACGCCTTGTTCTGATTGGCTGCACTGGAGGGCCAATCAAAGTGAACGTGTTTGGATGCCAAAGGTGCAGTGAGAAAGCAGGATGTTCTCCTGTGCCTCTGTCTGACCCCTGGTGGCTGCTTGTGGGCAGTGCAGTTCTGTGGCTCTCTGTGCGATGCTGGGAAAATGACTGAGGGGATTATCACAAGGCAGCAACTGTGTCATAGGCCTGGTTCTACCATGACAGTGACAGACACTCCAAGAATGTGACAGGCATTGCAAGAACGAAAAGCTGTGTTTCCCTACCCAGGAGCTGGAACGTATCAAAAACGTGGACTGTCCGTGTCGTCCTCCAGGACCGGACTTGAAAATGCAGGTTTAAACTGTTACCTTTTTTTTTTTTTTTTTAGGTTAACTGAAAACATGAGAAGACTCAGTGAGTATTACTTCATATTGCATGTTATGTGGAGGACAGTCCACTTACACGCATGTACCTGTAGATCAGTAGACTGGGAGGTCACCTGACCCGTGTCCATGTCCGTTCCTCAGAGCGAGGTGCCAGACCCGTCACTAATTTCCTAAGGAACCTGTCTGCCTTATCGAACTGGCACTCTGTCTACACGTCAGCGATCGCCTTCATCGTAAGTGACCTGCTCCCCTTCAGTCAGGTGCTGACCATCCTTTCTCATTAGATCTCGGGCCTAATGATGATGCATTTAACATGTGATGCTGCTCGGAGGAGGTTGGTCCTTTGCAGTGGGATCCCACAATTCCAGCTATTATACAGCAGCATTATTCATGAAAGATTCCACTCAAGCAGTGTTTTTGGAGTGGATGTTATTCATTGAAGCGTATTAACATCGATGGGGGCCATGCTTGGCTCAGCAGGGTAGGACACTGTACCTGTGATCAGAAGGTAGCTGGTTCGAACCTCTGGGTCAGCATAGTGGTTTCACCACCTGACTGACTCTGCTTTCACAAAAATAAACAGCAATCACTTTAGATAAAAGCATCTGTTAAATAAATAAAATGCAGTATAATCTATGGTACTTCAATAATGCAGGTGTTTGTCTCTTACAATAAAGACAGTTTTGTGCTCTATTGAAAAATAAGATTGAGTTGCATAGGTTGGAATCGTGGTCTAGTCTTAGTGTTATTTCACATATAAAATGCATCTTCTCACCCTGCATAGATGTACATGAATGCAGCCTGGCATGGATGGGTCATCTCCATGTTGCTGTTCCTAGCTATCTTGAGGTTGTCCTTAAACTACCTCATCGCAAGGTAACCCCCCTTCCCTGTTGCACATGGCAGATTTTGACTGGACAGTCCTTGGTTTCCCAATTCCTGTCTGTGTTCCAGTAGTTGCCAGAGGGGGAAACATGTAACTCCATTAGCCAACCGAAGCGGCATGGGGGAGGTCTTGGGGTCGTCACAGTGGTGACGGCCTGCCTTTCCTGGGTTAGCTGAGGACAGGGGCCAACGTGGACGATGGGGTGGGGCCGTGATAGAGTTAGCAGCCCGTTTTTGTAGCATGTTGCTTCTCTCTTCGTAGAGGCTGGAGGATCCAGTGGAGTATCGTGCCTGAAATCTCGGAACCGGAGGTGAGCAGCATGTGACTGCTTACTGCATGATGTTCTATCCACTGTAGAATTTGTTCATTTGTTTTTTTTTCCTTGTTTCTTAGGAACCTACAAAGGAGGACCTGACAGTGTCTGAGAAATTCCAGTTGGTTCTTGACGTTGCCCAAAAAGCACAGGTGACAATGATGGTATCAGTCCACAGCAGCAAACCTGTAAAATCTAAAATTAGCCTTATGTGCTGTCATGTGATCGAGCCAAAGTGACTCGTGTGTTGGTGCGTGAAGCAGCAGACAGGCGAAAGAGCATCGACACGAGTCCTTAATTAGGGCAGCAAGTCTTGTGTGAAACATGGTGTGTCATTAAAGGCACAGTGTTCCAGTTTGACAACGAATTGTCTTGGAGCTCTGGCTCAAGTAGATATCCAGTTAACCTCATAACAGAGCCAAAATAGATATGATCCGCCTTTTGGAGGTGAGTAGGGTAATGTCACAGATTCAGCAGTCTTGAAGATTCAGTGGAGACCTTCAGGCATCCTGTGGTTGAGGGAGGGGGGGTCATTCCATCACTCTGAAACATGCCAGGATCTTCAGGTGGAAACCTTTTAACACAAGGAAGGAGGGAATTTGGTTTATTAACATCCAGATGACCTTTCCATTGAGTTGCTGCAGTGGTGAAGGGATTGATGGGTTTGCCTCTGGAGGATCTCAACTGATATGGAAGTAGTGCTCTTCAAGGCAGGCCAGTTAGATATGTGACAGTGTGAGGAGGAACGGGAATGTCAGAGTTTGACGCATGGATACAAAACTCAGAGGCATGTGTGATCTGATCATTGTGTCTGACCACCTCTCCTTCTACTGTTCTCAGAACCTCTTTGGCAAGATGGCTGGCGTCTTGGAGAAGATAAAGAAGTATGTGTTCACTTTTCCCCGATGTCTGTCTTTAAATGTTCTCTGCTTGACACAGTGTACGAGGATCCTGTGTGTGCGTATATGTATGTGTGCCTCTTTTTCAGTCTCTTCATGTGGGTGCAGCCGGAAATGACTAGGAAGCTCTACATCGCTCTCTGGGTGGCCTTCATCTCCTCCTGTGTGCTGCCTTTCAAGCTGCTGGGTTTCATAATCGGTGAGAGCTTTCAGGCACTGTGTCACATGGTCAGCTGGCCCCCACATACCGGCTCATGCAGCCACGTTACCTAGTGTGGGGTGGAGCCGTTTACCGTGGACTGTCTTACCTGCCCAGTGTGGGTAGAACTTCATTACTGGGTTCTTTATTCTGTCCTTGTATTTTGATTCCACGCTCTCTCCTGCTAGCGCTGTATGCCGGCATCAAGTTCTTCATCATCGATTTCTTCTTCAAGAGCTGCCCCAAACTGAGGGACAAGTACGACACGCCGTACATCATCTGGACCAGCCTGCTCACCGAGCCGCAGCTAAAGGACCGTGCCAGTGCCGCCATGTCCCGGCGGGTGAGCTGCTTCGCACCAGTACTCCTGCATGCTAGGGTCCTGGAATAATATTCATACAGCTGTGAGGCCTCCAGGTCCAACAGCGATCGTGTGGCAATGTGAACCCCAAATCCTGCAGTGATCATACAGAAATGTGACCCCCAGATCCTGCAGTGATTGTATAGCAGTGATACTCCCGGATCCTACGTGCATCAGGCTTGTTTAATTAAATGTTCCTTTGAACGACTTTCGCATCTTAATAATGGAATCTGCTTTGGATAAACGCTTCTGATAAATGCCTGTAATGTAATGTAATGCCTTGCACTAAAGCTCAATCCCTCCACGGGCGAGTGTGTCCATCTTCTGTCCTTCTCTTTATATCTGAGTCGCTTGTGCCTTAAGTTGTGAACGTTGTAGTTGAGCTCCATGCCATCAAAGGTCTTCATCTCTCCAGTTGGCTCGGGCAATGCGTACCTGAAGGCCCAACCCTACTCTCCAGGATCATAAATGCTAATGGTCCCCCAGACACGGTGAACTCATCTGCAGCTCTCTCCTCACCCCACCTCCAGATCCAACCTGTGGTATCCCGCAGCAACCAGATGACCAACCCCCAGTATGGCATCGCTCGTGATGAAGAGGGTGGACGAGCCCATAGCACCAAAAAGGGGCCCTTTCACGAAATCTTCAACCTGCCAGAGAATGAGCGCCCCCTACCAGGTATGTGAAGAGAGACAGTTTAACGCCAGTGGCCAAAATCATGCTGGGACACTCTATCCATTTCCCATTGGCTACTTCGTTGGCTTCAGGTCGATTTGATCAGATGGTGATTCAGAAGCAGGGTAACCCTGCCAACAATATAGGTGTATTTAAATGTTAAATCTGTGTGTATTGAATCAGAATGTCCTGCACTGTATTAACACTGCTGGTATTAACGTTTTTGTGATGTTTCCTCTGCCATGTCTCATGTGGTCAGTGTGTGAGAGCGGCTGGCGTTGCTGCTTGATTAACAGAGACCGCAAGATCCCCACCGACTACATCCGCAACGGGCTCCTCTATGTCACAGAGAAGTGAGTTTCGCCGACCCCTTGGTGTACAGATGTCTCTATGGGGGAAGGCGGGGGATCTTCCGCTTTCCTCCTCTGACCCTCCCCCTGCCACCCTCATAGCTACCTGTGTTTCGAGAGCTCCAGCTCGCGGTCCAGCGCTTCCAAGAAGAATAAAGTCATCAAGCTCTCCGACATCACAGACATACAGAAGGTGAGTGCGCACTTTGTTCTGATGTTTTCTGTTCATGTCTTCTGATCACGTGTATTTATGTAGCATGTGTACCATCTTCTCCTTCCTGCAGTATAAGGTCCTGTCTGTGCTCCCCGGCTCTGGGATGGGAATATCGATTGCCACTCCCTCCACTCAGAAGGTAGGAGGACACAGCTGGTTGAGAAAGCTGAGCCTGCAGGGCTCTCTAAGGAAATCTGCTTCTTTTGAGATTGGGGAATGATTTCATCCAGTAATGCTTCCTTCATATGACAATAGGAGGCTTGTTTACTGAATTTCTCCCTTTCTCTCTCTCCCTCTCGCTCCCTCTCTCTCTTTCTCCCAGCCCCTGGTGTTTGGAGCTATGGCTCACAGAGACGAAGCCTTTGAAGCAATCTTCACACAGTACATGAAAATCGTCACTGCCAGCAGCCCTGAGACCTAGGGGCTACGGCAGTGGTGTGCCTGAATACCCGACATCTCCTCTGTACCCGCTGGGTACAGGAGAATGGATGGTGTATATGGGCGAGGGTGGGGCATACACCTTTGTCTCGCTCACCGTGATTGGTCAGGGGCGTTAGGCCACACCCCACTCCCTTGGCAGTGATCAATAGAGGCGGGGCCTTCTGTTCACTGGAGTTTTGTGATGGGAGGGGCTGGATCCCCCTCCTGGTGTGTTTTGGTTAGTGTGAGTGGAGCTTGGAGAATGTGTGTCCGTTTTACAGGGCTGAGTGAAATCCAATCCACCCTCCACAGGCTACATTCTGGCCATGTCCATCCTATAGTGTGAGATCCCAGGGGTCCGAACCAAACACCGGCCCCTAGACAGTGCTGCGGGGCCTGGGCGGGAGGGAATAGGACATGGACGCCAGCCTCCAAACGTCCTCACAAAATGCAGCTCCTCTAATTCCAGTCCTTGTTGTAATTACCTCCCACCCATGCGCCTCCCCCCATCCCCAGTGATCCACCATCAATTGAATGTTTGGTGTAAAAGCACAGAGTCTGCGAAGCGTCACAGTGCAGTTCCCTGCATGACGTGTTACCGCAAAGATCGTTACCTGCACATAATCAGAGATGATTTACCTTCGACATGAAGCAATCGATTCTTAAGCTGCTTTTTTGGGTTAGCTGTTAAATTTATTCACCTAGCAGGTCATCTGAGCATTTGGCGAATTGGGCTCATGTGTTTGTTACCAAAATCCATGAAGTGATATTTTCCGGTGGATGATATTTGGAAGCTTCTTAGCATTGCAGGATAAAAAGGCCGCACTGAGAGTCCAGGCAGAACAGAACTGTCACTGTTAGAGAGTGACAATATCGGGAAAACTCCCTCGGATCACTGGATCTTGCAGTGTTAGTTGGGGTGATCCTGCTTGACCCACGCCGAGTGACACCGTAAACACAAACAGCGAGTCCTTAGTTTGCCCTTCGGAAGAAACTCACGCTACATTCCGCGATTCCCATTCTGTGTGAAAGCTGGACTTTTTCTTCACAGAAATGGTTTTAAAACGGGAAAAAAAAAAAAAACTCAATGCCAAACCATCCCTCGACTGACAATCTTAAATGGTAGCATGGTAACGTCGTACCAGGTAGTCTATCGTTTACCCACAATTTGTCTTGTGATATCGGCTGATGGCTATCCCGGCCACGTGGAGCGTGTTGGTATCTGATGTGATGTAATCGCCCAGTCTTCATGAGCGAAATCTGCCCTAAGCTCCTGGCTGCACGGCTCAGCCTCGTTGGTGTAAAGCCTCAGAAGCCGCAACAAGCTCTCTCGCCATGAAGGATTTTAAATACCCGTCTTTTCTAAGAACCGCCTGAGCCTGGGGTTTCCATTAAAATGTGCATCAGGGTAAAGATTGCACTCTAGATTAAGAAACAAATCACACCTTGAAGGAACATATGTGTGCGTGTTTGTGTGTATATACAAAAATTTTTTTCCCCCGAGGTCTCTTAAGTGATCCCACTAACTGAAATCGTATCTGGCTTCTGTGTAGAAACCATTACGGTAAAAGCCCAGGCTTACGACGTAAAATATAGTTTTGCCAAACACCAGACTTATGTCATTGTTAGTCATGTTGTGCCTGATCTGTTGTCCTTGGAGAGGGCCGTCTTTGGCTCTCCATCGGTTAGTTTTGGCAGCTGGAATCCAGCTGAACGGGAAATGAAGAGCAGCTTCTGGAATGAACACTGTCACGGTGGTGATTGGCCTGCGTGGTCACATGACAATCTCTGCACCCTCGTCCCATTCGCTGCTGATGCTCCCAGGCTTCCTGTGCGCTCGTTCTGCCTACTCTGTCTTTTCTACTGCAGCCTTGTGTGCTGCCCCTAGCTGTGAACTTTGGATGAATCCTAATGGAGCTTGGATGGCAGTGTAACACTCATGCGCAGAATTAACCTGCGGGATGCAGAAGCACTCCATTGAGTTTTATAACTACAGAAAAAACAGGCCATAACTGAGCGTTTTCTGGGCTGCTGATTTAACCGTGACCAGGGCTGGATGAATGGTTACCAGCGACCCAGCGCCCGTCTCCGTGTGGGTTAGCAGTGCTGGACTCAGCCATCTCAGCACCTTTCTTTCATGGTTTTCGCTTCATAGGCTTCAGAAACCTACTTAGCGGAGTGATGTGCGGACTGCCCCCCCCCCCCCGCACCAGCACCACTGAGAGGAAAACTCCCGTAATCCTTTGGCCCGTCACACCTCAGTCAGCGACGTACACACTAGTAATCTCAGTTCTTGCTGAAATAAGAATCAGTGCTGCCTGGTTATACTCCAGTTAAACAGGTTAATTACAAGTTAAATGCAGAACATTGTTATGCAGTAATAACAGCAGTAAGGTGCTGTAATGAAGAATAATTAAGCTATATGCTACTCAAATGGAAGTTTGCCCTGCAAGCACTTCTGGAAAATGCTCAGTCTCCAAATCGTTTCGGTACGATGTAGAATGTTCTGGCAGCCTGATTTGGTGACCCTGGAAACCGTTTCCAAGAGCTGAATCTCGGCCGTCCTATTCTTCGGGAGCAGAGATTGTCACGCCCACACAGAGCAACACCCTTAACTGCTGTGGTTTCTGCTGTAAACCAAGTATTTGTACTGTGAGTAAATTTGTCCTCTGTTTTGAGATTTTATTTTATTAAATGCCCAATATGTATATACTTGCACAGGATAGAAGTTGAAAAGTTGTGAATAGTACTTTATATTTTGTTGTGGAAGCTGGAAAACAAGAACAGGAGTTTTATAAAAGCTGTACACCAACAAAAACAGACCTCTGTACTGTTTTTTTTTTAAGAGAATGTCTATTAGTCTGGAAGGCTGGGAAACATGTTTTATTCACATACAGTAATTCAATTAGCCGCACAGCTCTTTTGTAACCCTTCCACGTTGCTTTACTTTTTTTTGCATTTTCATTTCATTATGTTGCATGAAAATGCCCCAGGTTGTGGTAAATCGGTGTTGACTTCTCTGTGTGCTGCCTTCAGTAAGCAGCATGGTGATTGGCTGAGAGAACAGGCTGAAGGTGGACAGGCATGTGACTGAATGGCCGATTGCTGTCAGACATGACCTCAGAGTTTGGGGAAAGAAGCAACGCTCGGTGCAGGAAGCCCGATGGGCCCAGTCCATGGGCCAAGATGGAAGCTCTGATTGGCTGAAGTAAAGGACGGCCCCTCGGGCCATGTCATGTGATGTGAATCTACCACTTTCGCTTGATATTTCCCCTCATGCCACAGAAAATAACTGAACTACAGTCATAACCCAGAAGGCAGCACTACACCAAAGATGCTCTCTTTCATGAGATTCATTCTCTAGATATGAAATAATTAGACATTTGTTGTGATTAAACAAGAATCTTTTTTCCACCCATAATCAAGAGATTAACGTTTACCCAAACTATATAGAAGTATCTGATTAATTGATTAAGGTGAACAGATGTTTTTCTGCATGCAGTCACCTGTGGAGATATTTGTATTATAAATAGCTGTATTTATTACAAACAGTCAAAAATTTATTACAAACACAGCAAGGTGGGTCATTGACATATAACTTGACCTGATAATTAGGGTCACATTAGCCTGTGATTTTCTCAGACTGCAGATAAGGAACGCATTCGGTCATAGATACAGCTAACTGAATAGCATGCAGTTTTTCATATGACCACGTGGTGGCAGTAGGGGACAAGCTTCTGGAAAATGCACCTTGCAGTAGCATCAGATCACGGGTGCCTGAAGGAGACTGTACAGTTGTTTTGGTCCACTTCCCAGTTTAGTACACGGCCTATAACAGGTATTCCTGCAGAGACATACCCCACTCACATCACCTACCTTGTGTTGCCCAAAGCAGTTACTAATATTGGACTGACAATGAATGATTGCTTTGAATAATTTCTATGAAGCCGCCGCTGTAGGATACCAGAGACATATTCCAGCGGTCCAGCCCTCTCCAGGATCTCGCTCTGCGTTTGCGGATCAGGTCAGGTGCCACATTGTCCGAGACTCAAGCTGACATACACCATTTGGCCACTAGATGGCACCCGAACAACAGAATCGCTATGCACTTTGTTTGTTAAGGATAGCAGAACAACCGGCCACATTGCAGCATTAAAGCAGATATTTGATTCCCCCCCCACACACATATTTGTGTATTCCTTAATATACATAGCAGTAATATACCAAATTTACAATAGCACCATATTAAAAAATAATCTCTTCCCTCTTTCTCATTTCTGGAATACATTTACACATTTGAATGTATTTCTAAAGATTAATATTCGGAGTGCTCATTGTACATAGCGATATCATACTGAAGGTGTAATTCATTTCTTCAGTATAACGGCTTTAATCGAAGCCTCTCATCCGTATTTTCGGGTTCCCCCTTTTTTCTACAAACCCCTGGAATGTCCACAGGTGCATCCGGGTCGGCAGTGGGGGCGTTAATATTACGGCTAGGATTGTCTCCTCTGCCTGGGTGTAGCAGCGTATCACCCGTCCTACTGACCGCATGCCAAAGAAGAGAGAAAGTTAAAACCATTAACTGAAAGCTGCATCTAAGTGTTAATGAGTCGCATGTTGGGCACTGCTGGAGTGTTTGACAAAAGGCATCTGTTTTGTCTACAAAACCCCGATTACAGCAGTAGCCGCTTCTACGGGTCTTTGGCCGGAAATGTGTTTGCACTCGCCTCCTAATGAAGACAGTGGGCAGAAACGGGCCCCTTCCTGCCTACAGATGAGCCCAACCGGAGGCTGCGGCACAATGAGGTCGAAGCTGCCATCGCCCCCTGGTGGAGCCACACTGCCGGCACCCGAGACAAAGTGAAACATCGGCTAAGGCATCGCCCCTTCAGAAGATGGTGTGGTAGGTGGCTGCCGGTGTCGCCTAACGGGCTGACCGGCGTGGATGTGTGGAGGGTTGGGTGCTGTCTAGGAGCAGCGGTTACAATCCCAGATATTTTCCCGGCTGGTTTCCACAGAACTGTTAAGTCAGACTCAGGCCGTTAACGAGCCTCAGTAACAACCTTAAGCTGGCACGCGAATGTCACATTGGCTGCGTCATGTGACCGGGGGGGAGGGGGGGGCACATTGCTGTGGCAACAGTACATCAGGGGACGTCAGTATTCCGGTGACGGTCCAGACGCGGCGTGCGTGACGGGCTTCATGTCCGTGTTACGTGATCGGATTGAGGGAATGTGTGGTGGGGGGGTTGAATGAGGCGCTGGTGTTCAGAATACAAGCAGACGGCTGATGACCGATATCAAACCAAGCTTTGCTGGACATTCTGATTTTCCGATTGGGTCATGTGGAGAACTTCAGCATTCTGGGGGGTGATATACTGGTATCTCTGCCTTTCATGGGCGGCACATGTGACTTTCCTCCCCTTGTTTACCGTGATCTGTAAAGCCGGTGTCTGATCTTGTAGTGGCGCCTCCAGAGCTCACAATCCAAAAATCAGAGTTTCATTACAGGGGCCGGAGTGGATTAATCCCTCCATCGCTGGGCTGTTTCTCCCCACAGACACGCGTAGCTCCAGCTGTTGGTGCTCGAGGTCACCATGTACTTTCCAGAGACTCTGACAGGGCTTGATGTGCAAATATAATTCCGTTAACATATGTGTCGAATTACATCATTAATGCGTCTCTGTATGTCACAAATCTGTCCATAAACTGACAAGATTCCTGCCGTGACTCATTTGCATACTTCCTATATGTGTTTGTGCAAATTAAGAGACAATTAATGTTAGTTTCTTCCCTCCCCTGAGGTTCTCGCACATGGGTGAACCCGAATATCAGACCCTCCTTCATTTGTACTCACTCCACTTATTCTAGTTATTTGGAATCACCTTCCACCACGATGGGATTGTTAATTCCAGACTTCCATGGCGGGGGGGGGCTGCATTTAGATGGATCCCCCTGGAATTGAAATTTGACATTTCAGGGCCAATTAGGCTGAGAGTCACACCCAGGCTCCCAGAAACCACTGTGTAATTTATTTGTAAAGCTGATATGAACCAGAAGACATAGCACTATTGCTAAATTAAACCAGGAACACCATTAGGAGGTGCAGTGTATTGACTGGGTAGCAATTGGGGTTAATACAGCTTGCTGTTGCGCATGATCTCATGCGTTCTCTGCCGGGGAACCCGTCCGTTCCTGCGCTGGCCTGCGTGGGCTTGACTTCGGCACAAAGTGTTAACTGGAAACGAGAAACCTAGCAGTGGTAAATTCTGTTCATTTTTCTGTTTTATTTTTATATAGCGCCTTTCACAACGGAGTGGCCCAGAAGGTGGGTGTGTTGCGAAACATTACAACACGTTTTAAGATAAAATGAAACAAAACAGGGAGGACAAAGGAAGGAAAGCGAGCAACGGAGGAGAAGGACCAAAAATTCCTAAGAAGGGAAAAAAAAACACTGAACTTGCTTCTCAGCACCCCTCCCCCCCCAGGCCATGCTGAGACTGAGTCGGCTTGCTTGCTTCAGGCAACGTGCAGATTGTGGTCAAATGTGTCATTGCTGAGGATGTATTTCATGATTCCTTATGAATTAAACGAATGTTTCGGTCCCCTGTAGGCGCTGTAGGAAAACAATGGTAACGTTGCAGCATTACAGCAAAGAATTTGTTTATCTTTGCCCTACGTCTGTTTTTGGCCTTAATGTGCCGGATTTACAATAAGGCCTTGTTTAAAAATCACTGTTACTCCTGCCCTCGGGTCTCCACGGTGCACTTACCGTATATGGGCAGACATATTCATCAAGGATATTATCAAATACTTAGGATTGTAAAATGATGATAATTGTGGAATCAGCCTCTATGGATGTCGAGGGGTCCTGGTGTTTAAAAATGCAGTGAGGCGCTGGTTCCGGGCTGGGGGGGCTG
>JAODJX010000065.1:33487819-33522104 GCA_026776945.1 Isichthys henryi
ATTTGACTTTCCTAGAAGTCCCAAGGTTCCTCCGGTTCCTGAATAATTAAAATGGTCCGTGACACATAGACCTCCGCAGGCACTTCGGGTCCGCTGGGAGACCCTGACAGAGGAGTTCTCTGGATGTCCGGGGATCGCAAGCACCATATCTAGGTGCCCGATGGGGGCTAAATGTGATGGTGGGTGGGGGAGGGGTGTTGAGAGTTTCTCTCAGCACCTAGGAAATCCTGGAGCCTGGAGGGCTGTTAGCTCTCTGGGGAAGTCCGTGTGAAGAGCGTCCACAAACAAGCCGGGCCTTGGCAAAGAGGCCGCCTGGCTGGCGTAGAGACCGGGGGCACGGGGGCAGGGGCGCTAAACCGTCCCCGGCTTGTACTGCATCCAGAACATATTCCCGAGGCCCTTCCTTTGCATAAGCAGAAGGTCGCTCTGCAGAATGTGTAGGGGCGGCATGGTCTGGCCCACTGGACATGAGGGCTGGGTCCCTCTCAGTCTCACTCCTGCCATCTGGTGGTGCCGTGTGGCCCATTAAATCACACGTTTCTGCAGGAATGTCGTTGGACACGAGGGTCTTTTGTTCCTATCTGCTGCTACGGTGGGCACTTGCCCATGGTGAGAGGTGGGCACTGGATTTACACGTCCTCCCCTGTCTGGCCACCCTCAGGGCAGCGGCGATTGTAGGATTTTTTTATATTGGGGAAGATAAAAGGAGCCGTAATGCATACAGAGGGGCCAACCTAATCATTGGCCAATGATATGTTTTCAATTGATGATTGACACTGCAGGAGCCAATCAGCGAGGGCCAGTGCTTCCTGCAGCCCCGCCTCTGTGTGCACCACGACATGCCCCATTTTGGTGGACAGTGATACTAGTTCACTGGGTTCATGTTTTACCTGCATGGGGAAATACCACAAAAACTGGAGGAAATGTGCATAAATGAATTGGATGGGGGACAGAAGGCAGGCTTTTCGTGTGGCGAGGGAGCGATGGGGGTCAGGCGTCAGAAACCGGAGGGAAAAGGGCGTCCGCAGAGCTGCAGTGCTGCAGTGCTAGTGCTGCTTCCGTCCTCAGAGTACGATGTTTTCATAGCTGCCTGAGTCCAGTAAGCCCCAACTCCTTAGAACCCTGCTAATTTAACCGTCTGCCGACCCTGGTGGCAGCACTTTAAGTGAATAATTAAGGTTTAGCCACGAAATATTGTAAATATTCAAAGTGCAATTCGCTTAGCGTGGATAAACAACAGTGGGATATATAAATAATGAATTGCTCCAGTGGTCTGGCGGCTGAGGCCTGCTTTTAATGCCGTAGATTTAATCCTTCCCCCATTTGGGATTAGTGTGATGAAAAGACGTGGCTGGGGAGGGGGGGGACGTGCTGAGGGAGCCCCTGGGCTGAATCTCGCTTACGAAAATCGGTGCGCAACCACCTTCTTCAGAGCTTCATGCTGCGTTTTAATTAAAACGATGCTCAGCTTCTCACTTATAGAGGATTTATTGGATAATTACTTCCTGAATGCAGTGCAGATTGATGGTGACGGCATGTAATGCGTGGGCATGTAATGCGTGGGCATGTAATGCGTGTGCATGTAATGCGTGTGCATGCATGCGTGTGCAGCGGCTTCATGCTGCAGAGGCTGGTCCAGGACACACCCTGTGCCGACCTGGACTGTGGTTGGGCCCCCACCTGCGCAGGAGGCGTCAGCGTCCGGCCACTCAGGTGACATGACGTGTTGGGTCACCGTGTTCACTTCCTGATGTGGCCTTGAAATAAGGTTACTTCTCTATGAAATTAATAACCTCCAGATGACCAGCAGAAGCACCCCCCACCCCAGAGAGTACCAGTCTATGTCCATGTGGCCCCCCAGGATAGCTCTAGCACCGCCTGTCCCGCACAGAGTGACACTAGCTTGCTAAGTGGGCGCCCCAACAGAAGATGGCACCCAAGGGGGCCGCCTGTGATGCCTAATGGGTTGACTGGCACTGATCCCAGACAAGCTGAGTTTCTTCTGGAGGATATGGGCTATGCCTGGGTGGGGTATTTTTGAGTTTTGTGGGGAGTATCCCTTGAGTATTACAAGGGCATCTCTGGAGTATCCCTGGGGTGTCCCTGGAGTATCCCTGGGGTGTCCCTGGAGTATCCCTAGGATATCTCTGGAGTATCCCTGGGGTGTCCCTGTAGTATCCCTGGGGTGTCCCTGTAGTATCCCTGGGGTGTCCCTGTAGTATCCCTGGGGTGTCCCTGGAGTATTCCTGGGGTGTCCCTGTAGTATCCCTGGGGTGTCCCTGGAGTATTCCTAGGGCGTCTCTGGAGTATCCCTGGGGTATCTCTGGAGTATCCCTGGGGTGTCCCTGGAGTATCCCTAGGGTATCTCTGGAGTATCCCTAGGGTATCTCTGGAGTATCCCTGGGGTGTCCCTGGAGTATTCCTAGGGTATCTCTGGAGTATCCCTAGGATATCTCTGGAGTATCCCTGGGGTGTCCCTGGAGTATTCCTAGGGCATCTGTGGATTCCCCGAGCCACTTAGTTATCACTTTTGCCTTATGGCACGGTGCTCAGCCGGACATAAGCTCCATCAGTTCGTCACCAAATTGTTCTTGGATGGTTGAGAGAAGTTGCTCTCAGATGATGTCTTGGTACCATTCTTTATTCATGGCTTGTCTTCTTAGGCAATATTGTGAGTGAGCCCACTCCCTTGGCTGAGAAGCAAACCCAAACATGAATGGTCTCAGGATGCTTTACTGTTGGCATGACACAGGACTGATGGTATCGCTCACCTTCTCTTCTCCTGACAATACTTTTTCTGGATTCCAAACAAAGCAATGTGCAAAACAATGATGGCTGCACCTGTTTCCTTGCAGGTAAACATGATTAACAGAGGAAGAACAATGATTTCAAGCACCACCCTCCGTTTAAAGCATCCAGTCTGCTATTCAAACTCAATCAGCATGACAGAGTGATCTCCAGCCTTGTCCTCGTCAACACTCTCACGTGTTAACGAGAGAATCACTGATATGATGTGGCAGAGCTGAAATGCAGTAGAAATGGGTTTTTTGGGATTAAGTTCATTTTCATGGCAAAGAGGGAATTTACAATTAATTGCAATTCATCTGATCACACTTCATAACATTTTGGAGTTTATGCAAATTGTCATCATAAAAACTGAGGCAGCAGACTTTGTGAAAATTAATATTTGTTTCATTCTCACAACTTTTGGCCACGGCTGTACTGCAGTGGGTCACTTCATCAGGTTCCAGGTTGTGCAGCACTTCTGCTTTCGGAGTAGATTGATGGTCCACGGACCCCTAAGGCAGCTCCGGTAAACAGGAAGCCCGCACTCATCTGAGAAAACAGGTCTGTTTTTACTAATGTCAGGAGCTTTGCGTACAAAGCGATGCATGTATTGAAATGAAAAGCAGGTCGATGTGAAGCACAGTGTGGGTAAAAATGTCCGACGCAAGGTTTGTTAGCTCAGTTAATGAGATAAATGTAATTAGTTGTTACCAGGGAAACATGTGCGTGAGTCTGTCAGAAAATGAAGAAAAATGAACTCATCTTCCCCATGCAGGTTAAAATTATATGGCATGCCAAAAACTGAAGGGATACGAGATGTCCTACAGGAGATTACAAAGCTATCATGAGTGGTTTCCGAGCATCATCAGTACATTATGTGATCTATGAATGGAGAAGAGTTTCACGCCACGCTGACTCTGCCTAAAGTTTCATTTCCTGTATTCTCCCACAGAGAAACTAAAATAACCATCCTGGATTTCTAAAATTGCCGTAAGAGCACAGCTAAGGACCTGAAGGCCGCCATGTTGCCAATGATGTCTATCTTCATACCTGATAAAGCAATGTTAGCCCAACAAGAGCGGCCTCACAGAGGGTCGTCCAGGAGGAAAACTTTGCCCTCTAATCTTAGGTCAACTCGATGATCCCATAGATTTTTGGAAGAACATTTTCTCGTCAGTCTAACTTTCATTATTTTAGCCAAAATCGGAAAGGTCGCCTTCCTCAAAAGCACCACCTCATGCCAACATGTCCAGTCTGGTGCTGTGACCCAAAGTAGACTGATTGTTAAAGACCTAAAAATCTAGAGTAACTGAAACGATTCTCCACAGAGAACGTCCAAAAATTTCTCAAAAAGCATGTGAGTACAGTATTGAGTCAGTTTCCTAATGGAAAATGAAAACTACATACGGCGTACCTGTTATATCCGCTATCAGACTCCACCCCTTAGTGTTTCATCTTTTAAACCCCCTGGTTGTTAATTCTGCTTGTGCCATGTCTGTGAAAATGGAGTCGATGATTTCACAAGTGTAATGTAGCAAAGTTTACCCAAACAGCTCTGGCGTGGTGGCCACAGTGACACATGGAGTCGGATTTATTGCTCCGCTGGTTCAGCTGCCCCGTTGCGAGCAGGTGATTAGCGTAATGCTAACAGAGCAGGGCCCACCCACCGGGAGGCTTTCGCAAGGGCTCTGCGCCTCTTAGGCCCGGTTTGTGCTGCTGAATGGGAAAGCACTCTCTGTTAGGCCTTCATGTTCCGGAAGCTTAAGTCGTATGAATATTTAACGCTTCCCTGTCAGGACCCTTGGCTGAGCAACTGGGAGAAGCCGTAAATTGAGTTGCGGGAAAGGGAGCAGAAGGGAATGACATGGTGACCTGATGGCTATTGTGATGCTTTGACCCAATGCTGCATCATTAAGGCTGTGACTCTCGGAGGGCACAGCTGAGGACCGAGGCCCGGGCGATCAGGAGAAGGGCTCAGTACGGGTTAGGGTTGCGCGTTGGATGTCCGTGGCACCGTCTTCGCGGCAAGAAGGCTGTGAAATGAAGATGAAACGCTCATCGCGGCTGTAATCAGATTGTCTCCTGCGCCTGAGGCCCAGAGCTCACTTTCCAGCACCGGCAGATTCTGCCCCGACAAAGCACTCCCTGGGCTATCAGTCACAATCGGATCTCATTCAGGCCCCCATCCTGAGGAAGAACAGGACATGATCTCTCACAGCCGAGAACTTCCTGCCTCTGCAGGTCTTCCTGTGCCGACCAAGGTCTCTTATTTACACTAGACATTGTTTTCCTAAAAAGACCACAAAAATGAAGATGGATGACAGGCTGCCGACATGTTGATATTTTTATGGAGTGATTCTTTATAGGATTCCTCTTGAGAAAGGGCCTCTACCGCTGTCTTTTATGTAAGCCGTGCTGGCAGCAGGTGGTTGGGCTGAATGCTTGTCTCACAAAAGCCACTGTCCTTTGTAATTAGGGTATATTTTATTAATAGACATGGGCAGCGTCCCCCTGCTGTTCCTGTCATAGTTGACGAACTCGGCGGCCCTCCGCTTCGGAGTTAAACGTCTAGCTCAGGAAGGCGGTAATGCCTATCTTCTTCATGGCTCCCGGAGGTGGCATTCCAGCGAGCCACTTGGCTGCGATCCCGGATCAGTTTTGTTGAGAGAGTCGCCGGGATTTGATAGTGGACATCTGGTGTCACGCAGAGACGCGTTTTGTCTCTCCGCAGAATGACGGACTTCTCCCCGCCTCTGGGATCCACGCTGAAGTCTCGGGATGGTGGTTCCGCTGGCCTCGGATCAGCGCCGAATGCTTTACGCCATTCTGCCAACCCCGAGACCAACTGCTCTCCATATGGTGGAGGAGAACCTCGATCCAAAATATTTTAATGATCCTCCCAGTTCTTTTCGCACATCAGCCTCTCGCCAAACTCTCCTCTATTTTAACACCGGGTTTTGGATAAGCGGAGATCAGCGCTGCTCTGTGATGCTGTTCCTGTACATGCCGAAGAATCCGGTGCGAAACTCCAGTTATTTCAGCTGTTTTAGTGGCATTATTGAGATAATATTTTTCTAACCCTTCACCATTAAACTACCGAACATTTGGTATTTTCTGACCTATGTATCAAGGTCAGCTATTCCAAGTTTTCTTGGAAGATATGCTCTTCCTTTAAAAACTACAGGAAATGTTTACAGTGATATAGCCTGTGGTTTCAGACAATAGGGGTCAGTCTAAGCGCAGCAGGAGTCTGTGTTGTCGTCACAGAGGAGAGATATAGAAAATTTATAAGAGATGAGCAGCTTCTATGCTATTGTGTGGTGTGCTCTGCTAGAAAGATGCATATGGCCTCATATCTTCTGGAATCTTCACCGATTCAGTAGGGCTATAATTGATGGCTAAAAACTGACTCAAGCCAGCTGTCGAAGGAATTGGGTAAGAAAAAAAAAAAAAAGATCTGCATATCAAAGGCGATAGTGACCTGTTTCGACAGGTGGCGCCGTAGTGCTGCGCTGAGGAAACGTCTGCCTGCCCAGCTTGAATATCAAAGGCTCGCGCAAGAAACATAAAAGTGCCCGACAGTGGCGGAAAGGCAGCGAGGACCGTGGCAGCCTGGACAGATGGCATCTGAAATCGGCCTCAGATATCGGCCCCTGCAAGCGTCTTGTGCTTCCCAACCCTCCAAAAGAGGGAAAATAAAGGAATCCTGCATTGATTTTTTTTCCATCCTTTTGTTGGCCTGTGTGTCTTTGATTAAGCCAGCTCAAGCTTCGCAGCAGAAAGACCATGCAGTGAGAAAAGAAGTAATCCCACGAGCCGGGGATACGCGATTAACAGCTGCCGAGTGGACGACGCCACTAATTATGCCTGTCGGAAATGGCTGACTGGCGTGAGGTGGGGTTCCAGTGGACTTTGGACCGGCGTGCCATCTCCAGGCCACCAGAGGGCAACATCGCTCTCATCGTACTTTTGGACTATGGCAAGCTGTGCCTGGTAGTAGTGCAGCAAACACCCGCACACTGTAAGCGAGTGTTATCGAAGGGCTAGTTGGTTAAGTCTGATATGTATCACCTGAATAGTCGTTTCTCATGAAAATAGGCCCGTGTGCCTGCAGCTCTTCACCTGATCAACCAACTTTGCCCAGAAACGTAAATGTTTTTTCTTCTTGTCAAATGATATTTCATATTTCAGCATTTCCCTGAGCTTTTTGTGAGACTCGTGCATTCGCTTCTCGCTTTGTCTGGTTGAAAGTTGAGATGCGATGCAGCTACAGACATTTTTACTCCCCGTAGTTCCCTTTCGAAATGAAAATCCAGCCGGAAGAGGAACAGAGGCTGAAAAATAGATTTTGTGAGCGTATACTTCAGAAAAAGCCCTGATCGTGAAAGCGTGGTGGCACCCAGCCCCACACGATGCGCTGCCTGTCTCCGGAATGTCGGTGACCAGGAAAGTCATTCCCTGCCTGGCCAGGACAAATGGACCTCATTACCACGGGGGCCACAGGAGGGTCCGTCGGAAAGCAGTCAGTAACACACACAGGGCTAAAAGTCTCCCTGGCAGAATCGCTGGATGATAAGGTCTCTCCATTAATGTGGGTATTGATTTGTTTTCCTGACTTGACCCAGCTGGCAAGTGGCTAAGAACCTTCACCCCGTTAAGCTCCAGGATGTAATTTCATAGGATAAAGGAAAGGCTTCATTCGGTGGATGGAGAAAACCCAAACAAGGGACTCGAGCAGCCGATCTACCGGCACTTTTAAACCCCAGGAACCAGTGCGGCTCAAATCCTCCATAATTTATAGGCAAAATAGTTTGTTTTTTTTTAAAAACATCCGGGAATAATTTTGACTTTTCTCTCTTCTGAGATTTTGTGATATTTAGGGCTGTATTGCCATTGGAAAGACTAGAAAGGTCTCTGCAACAGCCTGTTTGTAATAATGCACCGATAAATTGGAACCGGACTGATTTAATTAATCACTGTTGACGTGTCTGAGTTGGTCCGTTTCAGTAAGGAAGTTGTGTGTAGATCTTTATCATCAAACCAATCAAAAGCCAAAGCACGCTTGTCATTACTGCCATTATTACTAGTCTTAATTTAGCTAACCTTTTCAGAATGACTTCACTATGACATAAATCTTGCTAATGCTACATAGATAAATGCAAAAATAAACGGATAACATTCCCTGATAATAATGACATGACGAACGCCGCAGTTCGGCCACTTTAAGCAAACGTTTGTCACGGGGTAAAATGACAACTGCTGCCAGAGCCATGACCATTTAATGAGTGGATGATTGGCAGTGGAATGTAGGGCAACTGGCCGGCTTTCGCTGCTGCATTCTAGGGAGAACAAAGAAGGTGGCTCGAGGCGAAGGGGAGTGTTTAAGGGGCGGAAGCGGTACGATGAGCAAAATGTGAACGGGCCGGCTCACCGCTGACAGTGAAGAGGGGGAACCACAGAAATCGCAGAACTACTTTCCTGTGATCCATTAACATGCTTTGCTCTCAACGCTTGCTACAAAAAACAGCAATAAAAAAACACATTGCGCTTGATTGAAAGCTAATTAACTACAACAGTGGAGATGGTCACATCAGCAGTTCTGGATGCACAGTGTTTTAAAAAAAGGGATGGAGGAAGGGAGGAAACACAAGCTCTGGGATCTGAGGACAAGTTTGAGGAGAAATATAGTCCTTTGGGGTTTCAAGACCAGCTGGCAGCTTAACACCCCCCCCCCCCCCCTTAGCACAGCTGGGAATGGAAGATGGTTGTTTGCTGTCCTAGGACAGCAGACAATGGTTAGTGGGTCATTCTGCTGTATCCATGGTGCGAGTCCTGGGGACATCTGGTCTTCAGCCTCTGGGATGCCCAGTGATGGTTAGCAGGTTAGCCTACGCTTCAGCGAAGGGGGGAACTTCATCTTAACGTTTGCATAACACCCTCCTTAACCTTGATCTGTGCATCCGGAAAGTAGAGGCGCGTGTATCCACAGGGGACAGTGTCTGACAGTGGGGGCGCGGATGGAACAGGACGCCATTCCTGGGAGGCTTGTGGGTCGCCTCTTTTCACTCGTCTAAAACTGTGCTATTAGTGTAAGGGTGTGTTTTTAAAGCCGCTGTATGTCTCTGTCAATATGCAGGCTTTTAACTTGTAGTGTCATTGTTCCCTGTAGGGGGAGGGGGGGGGGTGGGCCTTCCTGAAGACATTTTTTTTGTAAATAATCTGTTGCTTACAAATAGAAGTGGAATGAGGAGAGCAGGAAGGCATCCGGAAGGTGAAGGTTCGGCGGATCTATATTTAAGCACGCGGCTCGCGTGAGGAGGACGGACAGCAGGAGAAGAGCAAGGAATGTAGATGGGGTGGAGCTGGAGATGGCGGGGGTCACGCATGCCTGACTGGCATGGGCATGTAGGAGATAAATCTGAGGCCGGCTTAATGGTGGGGGGGGGGGGGGCGGGCGCCGGGCTGGCCACGGTGGTGTGGTTACACCCCCAAATGGCTTTTTGATTGTGCCTGAGTTCTGGAGAACGGCCCGCTTGCTCGGGCAGCCTTAAAGGGGCCCCGATGCACTGTGGCCTGACGTGATCAATTTGGTCATTACCACCCCTCACTGGCTCGAGATGATCCGGATCGGCTCTCAGACTCTTATTTACAAAGCAGATCGGGGGGCAAAGAGACTGAGCAGCCTGTGTGAGTCCGCTGGATCAGAACCCCTTTAGGTACATCTTTGTCCATCAAGCTTCCCAGACACTGTGCAATACTCTATGTCCCTGAGCCATTAACACTGGACTCTTGGCGATACTTTCCCTGACATTCTTACCTCTCCTATCCTTCTGCATGTCTGTCTGTCTCTCTATTCCGTCTGTCTGTCTTCCAAGCGTTTACCGGCCTTCGTAGTGAAGACCAGCTTCTGTGGGTTGGTTCCTCGGCCTGTGTAAGAGGCCAGTGCTTTCATGAGGCCACCTGTCCAGCCACCAGTCATCCACATCAGTTAGCCAGCCAGTGTTAAGGATTAATGTGGCGACACGTTGAAGCTAGCAGGCGGCGGCAGGTGTAGATGCTGTGGCTCTCTGTGAGGTTTAAACATGAATCAGTGGCCTGCTCTGTCCTGCAGCTTAATGAGGAACGTGTCAGTCAGCATGTGGGTGTGTGAGTCTTTGTAAAATGCTTCGGCATGTATGACACCTTTGGAATCTGCGGTGGCCTCACGGCTCAGATTTGCATGCATTTACAGAGACGTGAACCTGTTTGTTTCAGGGAAGGGGCCATTTTTAGCTCCTAGATGTAGATGCAGTGGGGGGTGCACACTTCACAGGGGATTGATCTGAAGGAAGATGGGGATTAGCAGATGCACAGGCACGCTCCCTGCTTCCATCCACCCCCTCTCTTTCATTTACTCTCCCTCCATTTCTCTCTCTCTGGTTCCCTCTCCTCCATGTACAGTCAGATGCTTAGATTTTCCTGTGTGACACAGAAGTAGGGCTTCTGACATGCTGAGGATACTGCAGAAGTCAATGTTTCACGCATGCCAGAATGATATCCCCGACCTTTTAACCTTTTAATGCAGCCATATCTCTGCCTCCCTTTTGTGCCCTGATGTGCAGGATCTCCCAGAATTCTGTGCGGGGCCAAAGCAGTCTAACTTCCACAATCCAGCACAAACAAAGGAATAGTGAAACTTCACAGCCATTTTCAGTAAACTACTGATTATCAGTCTAAGTCTCTTAAGATATGTAAATGAGATAGAGAAGAATTTGTTGGAATGTTACCATGGGACAATGACGCTGAAAGCCACTGGTTTAATTAAACAAAATACAGCAATGAAGAGAGCAGGTTTGTCTCAGACGAGCTTTGCAGGTCCGCCCTGCAGACGTGGTAGGTGCTGGTGGGAGATACATGACTTACATACGCACATGCACACGCGCACACACACACACACACACACACACACACACACAGCTGATTCTCCACTGGCATGTTTACAGGAGTCACAGGTGAGTCACTAAGTCATCATGTGATGTCTGTGTGTTTCACATCTGTACGTCACCTCGTGTCCTGAGAGACGAAGAGCCAATGTCATTTATCCAGAGGCAGGACCTTCTGACCTGGTTCTTGCCGATATACTCCACGGGCTGCTTCATAGTGTCTGAAACTGTAATTGTCCTGATGGTGCTGTTAAGGAACACTGTACGGCATGTAACAAACAGATGGGCTCCCTTCAGAGGGCGGGGCGGGGGGTGGGGGGGAGAGCATAACAGAGTGGTATTACTTTAAACATCATTAGCAAAGCTGTATCGTAAGCCTCCCAAGGAAAAAAGAGACGGAAAGGAGACTAGCTTCTGTGTGGTTTCACGGCCGTGTGCTTGTTAAGAGCAGGTCGTTAGCCATGATTTCTTTCCTTGCTGTTCATTGGTTAATGAAAAGACTGTGTTCTGCAGTAGGATAACACATTTAATACTCTGAAGGGAACTTAAAACCTTTTAGATAAATATGGGATATAAAGGCAATTTGTGAAGGATTACTTCACAATGGCTCCCTCCTTTGCCTCCCCGCATCTTCCCGGTGTCTTGAATGACAACGTTAGAGAGCGTCGAGGATCCATCTGTCTACCGCTTCTCTCACATTGTAGCCATCTGGAAGGGATCAGCTGTATACGTGAGGTGTAAAAATAACGAATCTGGGCAGCCCGGTGTAGGCACACATCTCACTATAGCGGGAGAGCTGGAGAGATTTGCGAACGATGGGGTGTAATCCTGATAGGAGGGTGACGAGGCCTAGTCCTCAGAATGCAGTATGGGAATGTAATTTGTCATCTAACCAAAACCCCTAATTGCTTAATTGGAGTCATTACCTGGGTATCAAGCTGCCTTGTACAGTAGATGGTGTACAGGTGTAGCCTTTGTAGACTGCGTTCTTTGAAGGTCAAACAGAAAGAATTGTTAAATGGGATGGTCTGGCCTATGGATAATTTCCTTTTTGTGTCACCAGCTGCTCCAGCCCTTACCTATGAGTCACGAAGCGCTTCACCTTTTGCCTAGCTGGGACACGCCCACTTTACCGCTGCACAGTCTGAGAATGGGATATGTTGAGCTGTGACGGATCCGTTGGTTGGAATGGCTTTGAAATGGGACAGCCTTGTCACACCACTGCGATGCATTCGCTCTTCAGATGAGAAGGATGCAGCTCCTGAATTCGGACACAGCCCTGGTGTCTCCGGTCTGCGATAGATGCTAATTGGGCTGCCGAGTTCTGGTTCGGGGGTAAACGTACCACTGGAGAGCCAGCTCGTTTCTCATCTCCGGGAGGAGACCAGTGAAGGCGATGTGGGCTCCTGACAGACTGCGTTAGCCAGCCTTGGTTCAGCGATGCTGGAGACCAGAGAGACCACTTTGTCCGACCCAGAGCCGACGACTAACTACTTCCCATTCATCTCCATAATTCCACTAATTAATCCTTGCTGGGCGAACCTCCTGTCGGCTTGAGCTGCGGTCCTCAGGCCCTGCGATAATGAGAAACATGATGACCAATCTCTCTAGCCTCACTAGCCCCAGTAAACCCAGGAACACCGGTGACCTACTAGCCAAGATGGTCGTTAGTCTTCTTACGTCTTTCGATGATCGGGAGCTAAATGAGCATCGGTTTGTACCAGATTCTTGCTGCCCATTGGCCACTAATGTCGGTCATGATGTGGTCTTCTGCTTAAAATGTAACATGGTTGGCTCGGTGGATCTTCAGCAGAGGTGTGGCACCTTCTGCTGCCATGCCAAAGCGCTGAGATATTAGGTTACCACCATGCGTGAAATCACTTGTGTCCCAGAGGTCGTTACTCTCAGAACATGTGCGTTAATTGCCATCACCTGCAGTGAGGAGCCCAGGAGAAAGTTTGAACCCAGTCTGTGTCTTTTTAAAGACACACTCGTGGAATGTTAAATACTCCAGTGTTTTTTCCGTCGTGAGACAATCATGTCTTTGATTTCATTGGGAAGACCTGCAGCTTGGACTCCAACAGTCACTTGCAAAGCAGGTTGGAGTTGCATGGACTATCCTCGATCAATGTTCTCCAACTTCTCCAGTACTTCGATCTGAAATCCCCATCCGTCTGCTTCTTAAATTCCCTGCTCCTGCTTTTCCGATGAAAAAGCTGCCTGCCATAGCTGCCTCGGCTGACATTAAAGGTTCATTTTCCCATTGATCCAATTTCCCTATAAATATCCGGCAGTCTTAACTGAGTTCAATGCTAACTGCTTTTACGTGCACAAACACAGGCATCAGAAATGGGCTCTTTGTAGTCGAGGCGGAAAGGAACTTGTGGAAAATCCAATTGTATATTTAATGCACGGCCTGTCAAACGTGTCATTACTGGAGTTCGTTACACGGATAGCTGGAGGGTTCCTATCACTCGAATGAGCTAGGCTCCAGTATATTTATGTGAGGATGGCGGACAGGTGTATCTGCTCAAAATAAACCGAGTCCCCTGGTATCTCCCTGACAACCGAGGGTAGCTGCTACTCCTGGCCTTGCTTCAGTGTCCCAGGAGAGTGGGAAGTGAAGGAGGGGGTCGTGTAACCATGTGACTTTTCTCTGGCGGGTGCACGGTCAAGCGATAAGTACTGTGTGTGTGTGTGTGTGGTGGAGGGAGAGGGCAGAATTTAGTTAGCAGTCAGAAGAAGGGAAAATTACCCGCTGTCACTGTCTCGCTGTGTTAGATAGCGCAGTAATGTATGGCCCGGCATTAAAAGCGGAAAGAGGGACGGCGATTGGACAGAGCAAATATATCGTCCCTGTGCACTCGGGGGGAAAAAAAATAACAACTGGACAGAATTTATACAGCTCCTGCCAACGTTTTTATGCAATCGAGCCATTAAAGGAGCTGGCTTCTCCCTTGTCCGATCCCCAGCCAAAGTGTGTTTGTCAACCAAATGGACTTTGCGAGCCATTCCGCATTATTGGGCCCCTTAAAGATAACAGGATGACACACGTGGCCCCCGTGCCCAATATTTATGCTGGAGTTAAAAGGGTTTTTGCTCTGGGGGTAGCGATGGGCATTATACAGGAAGTAATGCAATATGCCGTTCATAGATGTCAGGGGCATTAAGAGGAAGTCCCTGAAAGGGCCACATTCACCGCATGGAAGGAACATCCTAAATCAGGAGGGGGGATGCTGATTTGCTTGTGAAAGTCACCTGCTTCCATGATGTAACAGTTAGCACTGTAGTATCCTGCAGTCTGACGTTAAATCATGGTGGAACCTTTTTTTGGAGAGGCATGCGTCTCACTGATTGGAAGGTTGTACAGCACCCCATCTGACCCCCCTGCCCCCCCCCCCCCCAAGTCAACTGAAAGAAAATCTGACCGAGCTCAATATGCTCATAAGATTGCGAAAGTAGCATCAGCCAGCTGGGGGGGGGGGGTTGATGGGGTGCTGTGCAAAGCATGAGGGGGTACATGTACCTTCCGTTAGTCTCCCTGAACTGTTTTGGCAGCCAGTTTGCATACAGTAGAATGGATGCTGATGCTCGAGTTGGGCAAACGCGCTAAACAGCTCTGACAGGACAGGCCGCCAGCCGCGAGACTCCTCCGCCTGCATACAGGTGCAGGGTCTCCCGGGTGAGCCCTTTGTTATTGTTTGTTATCACATTTAAGCTGAAGAGTCCCACAGTCAGTGTCTGTAGCTGCTCCCAGCTTGAATGTTGAACACTTTTGGGGCAAACGTGAGGGGATGAGCAGGGTATGGGAATGGATCGAAAGCCAGGTGACGACTGAAAGAACAGGGAGCAAGGTCTGTGTGACGGCTGCCTCCTCTTCACTGACGCACCATCGTTCTCGTTTCCTTCATCTCCAGGCCTGCCAGGGCCCAGGGTAGAAGCAGGCTCGGGGAACGCAGATGAAAAAGAGGGTTTTGGAAATTGATTGGAGGTGAGAATCCTCTTCATAATGTTTTATATATACATACGCACACATTCATTCATATATATGTGTGTGTGTGTCAGTTTTTTTTCTAATCATAGCTTTTTGTGGTTTTGTTGGGAGCAGAAAAAAACTATGATTTTCCTACAAGAGCTAAATAGGCGTCGTTATACATTTGGTTTCTGGCGATTCCTGGGTTTAGGTCCCATTTGGGGAAAGGGTCCTGAGTTTCAGGAGGCTTGCATGCGAGGGGCGAACCTAATCATTAGCCAATGATATGACAGGGGAGGGTGCACTCTGGGGCCAATCAGCTTTCAGCTGGGGCTAGTGCCCCTGTGGCTCCGCCCTTGCTTGAGTTCCTGAGAAGTTCCTGAGCTGGGCCCCTGACAGACTCCGTTCCTCTCAGAGAAAAAGTCAACCAGTTGGGACCTGGATCCCAGCATGTGGGACAGACACCCAAAGATGCGTCCGCAGGTGTCTTGCCGATTCCATAGATGTTCAGTCCCTGAAAAGCCCTGTTCTGGCTCCAGCATCGCAATGCAAAACGACAGGTTGGTAGCTAGACGACCAGGTGAGACTGAGGCAGCCTCTCCAAGAATCCCCGATTTTAAAACCTTAGCAATGCATATATAACATGCACCAGATGCTGCCAAGTTCACGTTTCCTGGAAAAAAATATGTACTATCAAAATCAGTGACAGGAATATATTTGTACTCCAGTCATCCTGGTTAAGATTATCGGAACTGAAAAACATTACATTGGGATTTTTACAGGAACCTCGAAAAGAATGTCAATTAAATAGCTGTGATGTGAAACGTGAAACCAAAGTAAATAAACAATAAATCAATCCCATATCACCCTAAAAAAAGTTTGCCTGGGGGGCAGGACCTCATATGCTGCCTGTCATCTCATAACAAGTCTCCCCGGACCCAGGGCGACCTTAAATTGGAATCCGGACTAGTTAAACTCAGACCATCACAGTTTCAATGTGTCGTAATTTCACTCAAGGGACCAATGCAGTTTTTATGAATTTGAATCTGATGTGTCTGGCAAAAATTAAAAGCTACAAATATTCAGGGGCAGGACTGAGCACCCAATATCAACAGCTTATAATGTGCTATTTTAAGAAATACTTAGCGAACCTCGGAAAAGCTGGGATGAGTGCATTGAGGGTAAACCCGGGCACACAAGATATGCAAAAGGAAATGGATTTGACTTGAGATTCTGCTTGAATCTAAAGCCCTTGTATTTTGAGAATATGAAGAAATCGAGTGCATGATGTACAAAAACCGAGCTTGTGTGCGGTTTTCTGTCTCCCTGAACTGTTTTGGTCACTGTTGGTCACTGGTACGGCAAAACACTTGAAATTGTCAAAGAATCACACAAAAAAAGAGATTAATGGCTTTCAGAGTAAAGTTTTTATTTAAAAATGAGCAAAAACGTTTCATAAATACATGTCGACTCAGTGAGAGCCAAAGAATCTTTGATCCCAACTGTCATTCTTGAAACCAAAAGGTCAGCTGTTGGAGAACGATACTAAAAGCTGCGTTCGATCTCCTCGGCTGGATTAAGGGTCACGCCGACAGGAAAGTTAGGGTTCAGTCGGCACGCCAGGTGCCAGTCATAATTTATCTGTGAATGAGGTAAACGTATGAAAGCTTCCAAGGACGGATTAAAAAAAAAAACAGCCGGACATCACCAGCGGAACTCAAGCTAACAACCAATCGGAGACTGATGGCAAGTGCACAGGTCCCTGGCAATGTGGCTTCACAGTAAAACCCATAGGCCAGTCTGGTCAGAATGTTCTGGAGATGAGCACAGTGCTTCATACTGTATGACTGGAGGGGGTAGAGTGTTCCTGAAATCCTTCCTGCGCCTCGATCCCTCTGGCAAACAGCTGGATCAGCCCACAGTGAACCCTGGGGACACAAAGACCAATAACCTTTCAACACAAAGCTAAGAAACAACATTACTGGTTCTGTTCTCAATCCCCTGGCATCCGTCTTCACAATGACTGTTGTGTATCTTTGATAAGACAAAAACAGGCAGAGTAAAACGGCAGCCTTGTAAGTATCTGCGCAGGATACGTGTCAATCCTTTTAGCCTAATTTCACGTACTACAGTATTTAACTATGCAGAAAGGCGTCTGTTTCCTACAAGTAAGATTAAGGTTTTTTTTTGTTCTTTTTACTGTCTTTAGCCTCTGCTCATTACTCATTACTTATCTCTACAAGCGAGTTGTTTTGTTGACTCACATCAGGAACAATTACTAGAGGGGAAAATGCAACGAAATAATGGATTTCTTTCTTAATTAAATGGAAGTAAGCTTTTAACAGCAGGAGGCCTATTAAATTAAATCCATCACGCAGCCATGCATCACTGGCGAAATACAATTCACTGATTGGTTACAACGGTGCATTAAAGTTATAATGAATTCTGGAGTGAGTAGTCATAATATACAAAGGTTTCGTCAACCATATGCAATTAAATCATTCTTTATCGGCTCCGGTATCTTTACAGAATATTTAATGAGAAGCCTGAGTTGTAAAATCATTGTAAACAGCTGAGCAACCAGTATTCCTGTCCAAGAGCATGGAATATAGATGCCTGTTCTTGTTTTGCACTTAATAGCCTTGGGTCAGTGTTTTGGTCCTGAGACCCAGACTCGAACAGGTAAAGCTAACAGCTGCACATCGGCGTCGTCATACCCGACTTCGATGGTGGCTTGGGGGAGGACCTCTCCATCACAGCTCCACCTGCCACACGTGGGCTGGCATCCATAGCTTGGGGTGAACTGTGTCGGTCTGGCCCCCTTCCACTCTGGCTCCAGGTCATTCCCGGGGACAAAGCGAAACCGGCGGATGCGGTGCACCTCCACGAAGCCCATGTCGAACTGTGGGGTGCGGGGGAAAGGGAGGAGCGAGTAGCCAGCTGTGTTACACCAGTGCCTCTGATATACCTAAGTACTGGAGTGAGAACACATGCATTATACCTGAGTACTGAGGTAGAAATACCTGCATTACACCTGAGTAGGCTGTGCTGGGAATATCTGCATTACACCTGAGTACCACACTAGGAATACCTGCATTACACCTGAGTATCACACTAGGAATACCTACATTACACCTGAGTACCACACTAGGAATACCTGCATTACACCTGAGTACCATGCTGGGAATACCTGCGTTAAACTTAAATACTGTGGTTGGAATACTTGCATTACACGAGAGTACCTGAGTTGTGGTAATACCTGTTTTACCCCGTGTTACTGGTGAGGGGACACCTATTAGTGGGAGGGTGACACACACCTGGTCGCTTGTGTTGGTGTGGCGGTACAGGTGCCGGAGGAAGTTGAGACGGGAGCAGTCACGAACAAGAATGAGGTCAGTGGTGCCATCAGACAGGTGGGCGGCAGGGGACAGTCCCTCGGGGCTACGGGGACATGCACAGCTCATGCTGGCTGCGTTGATGGCTAAGAACTTTCCCTGGATCATTTGCCACCCATGATGGTGATCTGTGGGACGGACAATAGAGAAGAGGGTGATTCACATCCTGGGAAGGAACAGCGTTCCACACAAAAAGAACAATGAGTCATGACCTGCGATGGAACATCGTTCCACGCAAAGAAAACAAGGAGCCACGACCTGGGAAGGAACAGCGTTCCACACAAGGACACACAAATCTGAGAGCAGTGCTCATAATGGTTATATTGTTGAAAGCAGAATGGTTTCAAGATCACATTTCAGTAGTATCAAAGTGTTTTTATGTGGGAGCATTTCATTATTCAGGATTCCTGTGTTGTTATACCAACAAAATAATCCCAGCCAATCGGCACACAGTGAACATATTAATTAGAGATGGGTTGTATTGGTTTCAATGATTTTTTTTTTTGCACAGAGAACACATTTATTGGATATTTAAACGAGGAAAAACAGGATGGGGCTTTGATGCACATTAGCCCTTGGCCTCTGAAATGGCACATTTGCATTCTGGGAAGCTCATTTGCATGCGTGCTGCCAGAGCCAGGCCTGCAGTATCTGCGCTTGTGATATTTTCATTCCAAACAAGTAACAGCAACGGCACTCATTCGGGCAAGGTTTTAAAAAAATCAGAAAGGAGTTTGGCATCGCCGCCGCCTTCCTGATTAAGACGGGCCCCTGCGCACGCTCATCGCCCCTCGGGAAACATATCAGCAGGAGCCGGAAGAGGCAAAGCTCAATAAATTAACATGTAAAACTGCCAATTAGGGATCAGGGGTGTGATCTGTTGTTTTCGGTAAACACAACTTATCTGCTGCTTAGCATAAGCGACTGCAAATAATGTTTACCACATTCATGTCACAGTTCGAGCCCCCCCACCCCTCCGGAGGGGATGGGCTGCACTGGTGGGTGCTGAGCAGGCACGATATTGCAATGAGTCATGGTCTGATGGAAGAGGAGTCCCTCCCAACGCACAATGGGAGTGCTGACAGACGAGGGACTGGTGGGAAACGGACATGGGCGAGGAGACAGACTCATGGACAGACTCGGGGATTGACAGGGGACAAACTCAGGGACAGAAGAGGGACGTAGCGTTGCTCACCAGGAGACGTGCCGGTGTGCTAGTGTGACTCATGATGGGATACACAGGGATCATGATGGGATTTTGTGTGGTGTTGTGTTGCAACAAAGAGTGAAAAAGAAGATGTCCCACCTTTGTTAGAAGTTTCCTTGTCTTTCCCGCTGTCATCAGATAGCGGCCGGCCCTCCCGCTGACAGAGGAGGCACCTGCGTAGGTGAGTACCGGGGGACATTATACATAAGCATCACCGGGTTGCCATGTTGAGGTTTCCCCGTCAGGCTCTGGTGGCTTTAATAAGTGAGGGGCCTGCCATTACGTAAAGGTGTCCGTGTCCCTCTGCTCTCGCTGGGACTTCCTGACATGAAGATATCACACAAAAAACCTGCCTTCCCACACTCTGCAGGCTGATCCTCTCTGACACGATTTAACCTTGTCTCCCGAATGGCTGCAAAGATGCCAGTGTGGCAGAACTCACCCAGCCTGACACTTGGTCTTGTCCCTCGGACTCCCCGAAACGTCCTTTGCCGGGAGGAAGTATACCGTGCCCTCGTAACAGTGATGTGCGAGGAAAGTGGTGAAGCCTGCAGGCAGGGCGGCGTAGGTTATTATGGAGTGCGGGGCCCGGGTGCAGAGAGGCTGAGCGCATGCTGACTGAATGCACCTGAGATGCTGTATCTGACAGGCCCCATCCACCGCTTCTTCTCGCTATCCATCAGCACATCGCCATAGAAACCATATCCAAGCAAGGATACGGAGTACCTGAGGAATTTGTTCCTGTGGTGGACTGAGCAGACGTCCAGAGCGTGGGAGTCTCCTGGGGGGGGTGAAGATGGGTGAACGTCAGGCACCTCACAAATGTTACATCTTGCCCTTGTTTAGGAGTGTATATGGGGGGGCGTGGGACCGGATCCCTGTTGACAGCTGATAGGCCCCCGAAGTGCCCCCTCCCACATCACTCACTGATTCAAACCATATCATGATATGAATGGTGGCTCAATTGCCCACCACCATTAAAGGATGCTGGAATAGTCCCAGCCTCAGTCATGGATGGCGTGAAAGTCCTTACCAACGATGATGTGCAAGGCGGAAGTCACAGGGTCGTTGGTCCCCACCGAGGCATAGCAGATGCAGTCGGTAGAACCTGGGAAGGACGTCATTGGGTCCAGAGATGAGCAAAAATACATCAAAATGTATGTGATACAAAATATCCTATTCTTAAGTATATCAAAATGAACTGCAGAATACAGCCACTAAGCAAAAGTATCAAAATACACTACAATATTTTATAAATACAAGAATACGGCCACATACTTCTATTCTATATCAGCCTGATCTTTCACACGCAAACTGACTCAAATGGCCAGGCAGTACAATGCGATACAAACACAGAACAAATACGAACCCAAGCAAAGTGTCTTAAACGTATCCCAATTACTGACGTGAACCCTCAGATAATGGGAACAATCAATGCAGAATGTTTTTTTTTGTAATTTAATTGACAGAACTGCTTCCTATTTTAAAAATAAAGACAATCTTTATTGAAAAAGAGTCAAAAAATATTTAAAATATAAAATGTAAGGGCTTCACTCAGCAACACCTTAAAGACTTTAAACTCTAATACGCCTGAATGGAGCTTTTAAGTCTTTTGGTTGAGCTATGGTCTCTAATGGCCATTCAGTAAAATGACTGAAAAAACCAAACCTCTGCCTTGTGTAGACAAACGTTAGGCGCACACCGTCATCATCCATACTTTACGGGGAAACTACAAAGTATTTTGATACAAATTACATAATTATCCTTATGAAGTAAGTCCAATTCAAACTACAAAATACAATACTGTAGTTAAATCATCTATTTTAAATACAAATATCATAAATTCTGCCTGTCCCTGGTTCAGTCAGTGTCGACACGCAGCAACCGAAACGAGCCACTCTGCCTATCTGCCCTTAAGCTGAAACATTTTTAACCACTCTGATTAAAGGTCTTCTGTCTTCCGCCGATTAGCTTTTTCAAACTGTAAAAATGATCATATCGCGGTCCATAGCGCTAATGCTCTAAATTTTCTTGAACAGTGGGGCTGTTCTGCAGCCTTATCTGTTACACGGAGCCTGATTACCCTTGCAGCGATATCTCCCGTCCCTCAGGGTCTTTAAGGTCCGTCCAAATTCTATTTCAGAATAAGTATGTAATAACTACCCACGCCTTTTCGCTCAAAACGCCTGCAAATAAAAAATGACTGTCGAAACCTGCCTGTGATGAACAGATAAGCGGAGGAATAACTGAGATCGCTTATGATGAAAACAGCACTTTATGACTCCCCTGGTATACTAAAAATGGCTGGTTGATATACTGTTATGTGGATAGCGTGGCAGCCTTCAGCCTCACTGACCTTTCAACAATCTACCACAGATTCGCTTATTAAATCTTACTGATTCTCCCTGCCCATCAGTGAATGACACGGTCGCTTTTTAGGGGTGCACCCTTCTTTGAGGAGTCCTCTTTCACAGTGTGAATGATTAAGTATAGAGTAAATAACAGGATAAACAGGATCCCGTGAGTAACGTTCAGGAAAATTAATCCGATTTGATCTTTATTTTAATTAGGCAAAGAGACACAAACGCAAGCACACATGCGTGCGGTGCCGAAATCGCACAAATGGCGATGTGGCAGACATCTGAAGAGAAAGCTTCCGTATTTAAGCTCATGAATATGTATCGTGTACTTGCCAGCAGGAGATACAATGCAGCTGTGTATTGGAATTAGACTTGGTCACAGCGAGGAATCGTCAGCTTCCCAAAGCGGGGTCCGGATAGCCCCCGGGTTGCATTTTTCAGCATTACACGACCCATTCTGATGGTACGATACTTCAGCAGCGTTGCTGCCCAGGACGTCTCGCATGTTAAATCGAAAAAATATACAGAACCCGTTAACGTTTTCTCAGGGGCTGTGGAAGGGAGACCTCTCTGTGGAGTCATTCCCAATCTCAGGCATCCAGGCGAAGTGTCACCGGAGTGAGACCAAAAAATGCATTAGTGTTTGGACAGCTACATCACCGCAAGGCCCAGGAGCTCACGGCGACAAGCAGACACTGGAGCCGGGCCCCAAATCTCCAGCGATGGTAACAAATCACGTTATCCAATTTACTCTCTGTTTCTCCTATTTACCATGATTTAAAAATGGGGCATCGCATGCATAATGGAAGGGAAATCTGAATGATGGCCCCGTCGTGCTTCCTTTGCCATCTCGGCGAGTGACGGGGGCCGTGCCGTCGCCATGGAAACCGCGGCGGCATGTGCTCCAGCGTGGAATTTAAGTTTAATTTGACGCTGCCTCGGTGAATGTACTGCACGTGTCGCTGGTCGGATTTTTGCATTACTGGTCTATTCAAAATCTGGAGAATTCCCAACTCTCGCCCGTCAGTATTAATCCGACAGCTCACCTCGAAGCACACACACACACACACACACACAGGCTGAAGACACCTGCGCTTCCCCACAGCTGCAAGCCATTGACAAGAACATCCCATAACAAACTTCGCTCTCGTCTTCCAGCTGACAACGATGACAGCTTGGTATCGTGAGGGTTGCTACCCAACATCCTCTAAATTAATCTAAAGTGTTTACATCCCCAGTCCATCTGCAAATGCCAAAATATGCTATGACAAGTACTGTTACCTACTGTTACCATAGTGATGAAGTTTGAGATTACAAAGATGAAATAAAGATGAAGCTATTACCGGCTTTTATACAGCATTCCTGGTATAATAGTTGATTCCCAGTATTCCCAAAAATGACAGGCTAATTTATAGCAATCCCAGAACTCCTTGGACTAACTGCTAGCATCCCCCAGTATTACGGGCTCTCTCCCAGCATTCCCAGTGTTAAAGTTGTATTCCTGTTATTCCTGTTACTCAGACTCTGGTGGTGCGATTACCTGCCGGGATGATGCCGACTCGAAGCCTACAGGGCGCCGGATTCTGCTCCGTACTGTTCTGGTCCACTCCGGAGTCTCTCTGGGTCCTGGTGAGCAGCCCGTGAAGGACCTCGCTGAATATGCCATCACCCCCGACGCACACCACACTGCCGGGTGCGAGAGGAGATGCTGAGCCAGCTCATAGCACCGCTCCGCAAAGGTGAACCCTATAAATACACGGCGGAGCGGCCGGATCCCACCAAGATCCGAAAATCCCGCCGCCCTTCCGAAGTCCCTCACTAAGCCGTTTCCTTACTGGCTCTTCCCCAAACCGAGAGACTGGGGAAATTATCCACCAGCAAACAAGTTCATTTGTGTCCTACGACTATTGTGATCCCTGGTCCGGGTGCAGACTTACCCGTCGTACTTCGTTAGGTCTGCATCACTGGCCAAATGGTCCGTGGCATGATCCCTATGTTGAGTTACTATGGAAACAAATGAATCACAAATGTGTCTCCCCTCTGTCCTTCTGCCTTGAGGCGTTTGAGCTGAAGCCAAATTGACTTATATATCTAAAAATATAGGATACTTCTGATAGCTTTCGGCTGACTTTAGGAGATTATGGGAGTCAGACAGTCATCATATAAAGTGTCTTACTGTAAGATGCCTTATGGATGCAGTTGTTTTGCTTTATTGCAGGCTGGTCACCATCATGTCAGGGTCAGCAAGCTAAGTGTTCAGGTGCACCTGCGTCGGGCTTTTTACTGACTGCTATTCACTCACCGCCTCCGAACATCACTATGACATTCGCTGGAGGGGGTGCCCACCCCACGCTTCATATAATTTCCAGGTGCCAGTGATTAGTTGGGTCCCTCTTCAAAGATTTCTTCGGATCATTATGGTTATGGACTGTCACAGTCCTCATTATAATATTTTGCCAAAGTCATAAATAGTGTTTTTTTTTTGTCGGGCCGGACCCTGCAGTCCAGCAGCCGTAAGGGCACCATGTGTCATTAAAATGTTAATGCGAGGCATCGACGGGGACTCACAGATTACGTGCGTGGACACGGAGGCGCGGGAGAAAAGGGGGGCCACCCTCTGCTCGTAAATCTGCTTGGCTTGCCGTTTGCCGCTGTTGGGGTTAATGTAGACCAGCAATTGCTTGGGTCTGTGGTCTAGGAGATAATTAGTTATTAAGTCTCTGTTCACTCTGTCTATAAACTCTTTCTAAAGCATAATGAACCTTCCCAAGCTTCTCTGTAGATAACTAAAGAGACTCATTCTTATGGGCATGTAAGTTATTACATTATATAAAGCTGACCAGAGACACATCACATGAGCAAAATGGCGTGAGAGCCGTGTGGGTATAAGGTGCAGATCAGGCAGAGGAGCTACACATCTGTGGTTCATTGGGATGGGGTCTGTGCTATGAATTCTTTACCGTGGTAAAAATGCGTTCAGTGATTTATAGGTATGTAGGTAATGTGTAAAGTGTTCTTGAGAGACATGTGACCAGTCAAGGGCGAAAGACGCCGTGAAGCACGGGAGCATTACTGAGCAGGCTGATCTGCTCCCTGATGACGCTGACCCAGCGGTGACAGGTGGAGGTGTCGGGCCAGTGGAAGGTGACGTCACGTGGCCGCCAGTGGTGCTGACCCTCCCTCTCCACGTAGGACACTAGGAGAACAGAGGGCAGACTCGAAGGGTGTCTGAGGGTGACGGTGGAGGTGGGGCCATATCAAGGCCACGCCCCTCTTGATGCACCACTGTCCAATCCCATACCTGTGAAGGCACCCTGGCACGTTTCCTCTTGCTCCTGGGTCCGTCTTTCACTGTTTTTGATCGGGGAGATGCCCTGAGCCTCCCAAACGGCTATGATTTCACAAACGGGTACAGAACCGCTCTCTGTGGAAGCAGAAAAGCGCATCACCCTCACCAAAGAAACACAGAAACGTCCATTGATAAAGCAGGCGGACACACTTCAGGTTTCACTAGATAAAACCATTTAGATGGACAGAAATCAATAGATGAATGACATAAACCTCGTTTAAACAGATAACAAGGATACTATTATGAAGGAATAAATGTAGAACTCTCCATCCATCCATGATCTGTCCCGATCAGGGCTGCAGCAAAAGTGTGATTATAGTAGCATTAAATGTTGCATACGCTGTATTTATGACTGGTATGTAAAAACCACTCTTTGTTCATGCCAGCTGCTGGATTACATAATGACTGGATTATACCGCCATCTAATCCATTTTCTATTGAATATTCTGAAATTATGGAATTAAACAACCAGTCATGTTCCTGTCAAGCAAACTACACTCACCCACTGTAACTGTGGCTCACAAATGAGTAACTGGGTTATATAAATAGTTTGAAATAAAAGCTTCTATTTAACTTTGTTCAGGCTTTTATTATAGGATGCCAGGACACGTAATTGGTGTCTCTGAGGACACTGAATGGCTGTTTTGAAAGCACTTCTTCTGTGCAATTGTTGCAATCTCCCCATAGACTAGCAACACCTTCAGGAGATTACAGACCTTTGAACTTTAGAGCACAGTTAGCTGTCAGTCGAGCGTTTTAGCAGGTGTAGTCCTTGGGAGCTGTGGTTGGGAACAGGAATGCTAATGGCGCTTTCACCAGCTTGGTTAAAAACGCAAGTTAGCCATGCTACGTTAGGTAGGTCTCTGGCTGAGCAGCCCGGCAGAGGACCTCAAGAAAGAGGACCTTAAAGAGAGCACTGAGGTCTTTTTATCACTGCGAAACAGACATGAAACTACAAGTGAGCCGATAACAGCATTATGGATTACGGCCCCATTATTTGCATTAAAAAGAAATAGCGTTGTCTGACTGAATGGAAACTTTTAAATTAACAAAGCGACAGATGTTAATTGAAGTTCACACATCACTTTAGGGAGTTTAAATGAAGGGAGAAGAGAGTTTTGAATCCACAGGTGACACTTGGACACATCCTGAGTTACACAGCTGGCTAAAATGGGTTTAAACTTTGTGAATCCTTTCTCAGCAAAATTGCTTTTATTTATTCTAATTCGGCAACAATGAGATGTTCAGAATAATGTTAGGAAATAGCTTATAGAAAATAGCTTAGGGCTAAGGTACTTTAATGAAAAAGCTAAAATCTATGAGGCATAACTAGCAAAAGATCCCATTCAGTAATAACGTTCATCACATGCAGAATGCATTGTCAAGAAGTCACTGTCATCGTCAGCTGACAGAAAAGAGCAGGCTTCAAATTGCTGCCTGGAAAGTCATGTTTTCTAAACAGAGGTGTGATCTGTTTCATTTGAATGGTTGGAATAGAACCAAGAGTACAGAGGAAAAGCTATTACTATAACTCTGTCTAACTCGCTAAGCCTGTTGACGAACCGGGTTTGTATGAAAGAAGATCTTGTTGTAATTGCACGCTTATTGATGTTTCCGTGGAAACCCTCTGTCAGGGCCTGCGTCCAATGCACCAGAGCATTGCAGCTCATCCCCTCCTTGGCAAAGTTATGTTTAAATCCTGACCTCCAGAGAACTACAGACGAATAATCCCCCTACTACTAATGTGGGACCGTTCTCAGGCCAAACTGTGCTGACTCCCAATGACCTAATGAGACTGGAGAGGCTAGAAAATCCTACAAGCACTAGAGGAAAGTTCACAAAGTCATTTCCCCTTAGCTGACTCTTCCTGTGTGCTATGCAAAACGCAGCTCAGATAACTGCCTTTCGCTGGTAATCTACCATGGAATCTTACAGTATGATGAAAAAGTAGGTCACTATCTGTATGCTATTGTAATAAAAATACTACCCTTCCAAAAATATAACATTTTCGTAACAGGAAGCACTGTGATGGGGACCAGCAATGTTTCCTTTTCTAGCGACTGAGACCCAGCCCTCATTCAGCCCCCATGCAAAAAACTGACCACACATGCTTGTCAACTTTGCTCAGCTGGCTGGTGTGAGATTTTCAGCTTGAGACAAATCTGCACACACATGCACATATATGTAGCAGTTTTATGATCTTGCAAATAGTCTGTAGGGTTTGCAAACTACCCCAAAGCTTTTGATGTAGCTAATTTCAGTTTATAATGTAATAATACTGACTTGCAGTAAAATTTCTTGCGTAAGCGCCAGTCAGAAAGGATGAGTGTCACGCCATATGCGTGAGAGTTGGCGACCCTGAAAACAATATCAGACGAATAGGGCAAGAAATACACAGTCGGTATCTTCCACACACCTACCAGCGCATTTTGTTTCAAGAGATATAAAGTGTGTCTAAGTATCCAGAGATTCCAGCTTACAGATTACATAACATAGTCTGTCAGCACACAACCCCCAAAGTGACTTAAATGGCGTAAAACTGGCATTTTTTCTGGAGCAAATGGGCTTATGCTTCTGTTCCCACAAAGAAGTGAAGTGCCCAAAACACCACAGTGACTCTAAAAGGCTGTACGAGGAGCTGCTCCTGGCGAACATAATCGGATCATGAAATGGTGTTGTAGACAAGGGCATAAGAAGTCCTGAGGTTTTATCTCAGCTGTGATGAATATCCTTTCTGCTACATATGTGCAAGATTAGTACGGGACTCCATTATTTAGCCTAAGCAATGTGCGTTTTCACTTAACTATGAAGGACACATCCTCCAATTATTCGTTGTACTGGACCTGGGAAATCTTTGATCACTTTTTAAAAGTTTTATTATTGTTTTGAAAAATGACAGCCAACGAATACTAAGCCTATTACTTTCACGTCTCATTAAACTGTTTTCAAAAATATATTTCCGTGGAGAAAGTAAAGTATATTATTGCTCACACTTGCGTCTAAGTATCAAATGCGTTTAAAACGCGGAGCGCCCAGCTTAAGTTACCCCGGCAGAAAAACCAGCCAAAGCGCACAGGTATAATCCTGCACATCAGCAACTTACCGACTTTAAATTTATTGCTTGTATTATGACTTCCAGAGGCAGCTTTCGTCTGTAGGTTCCTCCACGTCAACCTGATACGGCTGAGGTTCACCTCGAAGATTGTGCTTTTAAGGAAAAATCGGGATGACAGCAGGCGCTCCGGCGTCTCCATCGCCGCTCGTCAGCTGGAGATCGGACTTAGGGATAATAGCGCAGTGAACTCACTGTCCGCGTCGCCGGTCCCCGAAGGCACATGCATATTCACCCGTCCTGTCGGATACACCCACAGCAAAAGGGAAAACACACCTTACTGTACCACGTGTGAAAACCTCGTATCTCTCTGACTGCAAGCTCGCTGAACAAAAAAATAAAAAACCCCAAGCCCTTGGAAACCGTGGGCTGTAAACCATTATTGGACAATCACGGATGTTGTAATTGTTGTAACAACTAAAGAGCACCGATCTCGGTGGATCTGGCTTTAATATCTATTATACGCCTTTTAATCGAGCGTCAAGATGGATATTAAGTACACTGCAACCTACGCCACATCACTTTAATTACTTTTTAATGCGTTCGTGCGACCATTTCGATAAACGACTTATCCATTTAGGCATAACCCAAATTATAGCGATAGAACAAACTTAAAAATAATAATTATGGCATAATTTTGTTATCGATAGAGTTGTTTGCTGGGGTGCCCACGGAACTTCCTTGGTGACTTGTACAGGTTTTGCAGTGAATTCAGTATTTTGATTTGGATGAAGTTGTAGATATTCATGACGGAGATTTGAATCACGTTATAAACAAGTTACACCTTCAAACGAGACCAAAATGACGTGTCATCCATAAACGTCGCGTTTAAAGTGAAAACCTTTGGAAATTTATTTGAAAAAGCGCTGATCAAACTGGCCAATCATTTGTATGAATCATTCTTGCAACTGCAGTAGTTAAACATATTTTTCAAAATCTGACGTCTTTAGAGAATTAAAGGGTGGCATCTGGGTTGATCAGATACAATGGATTATTTCTCTTGTTTTTTCCTTCGTTTAATCATGTAGGCTAGAACAGCCGCGCATTTTGTACCAACAAAAATAATAGAAGACAGACAGACACACAAAGACAGGCAGATAGATGGATGGATGGATGGATGGATGGATGGATGTAGAAACTCGACGCCCTAGGATTTCCAGATTGCCCACATTAACACAATTACTGTTACCCGTCATGTCTTGACAAACGCAACTTGTAATCCAAAGGGGCTGTTCTATATTAAGAAAACCATGTATAAATACAATTTGTCAAACACGCTGAAACAGAAAGATGCTGACGGAGTCACACAAAATGTGTGTACTGCCATATGCTTAAGATAATTGGTCTGGATAAGATTTACTATTAAAGGAATTAATAATTCTTATTTTAGACTGGCACAGATGGCACGAGCCATATGGTCTCTCAAGTGCAGATACGTGCAAACATTTTCCAAACTGCACTGATGCCTTTTAACCAGTTTGATCGTATGCTATATATGAGATGAGCTTTGATTAATATTTCGTGTGTCTGCCTTTAATTTTTGAGCCTCTTCCACTTTGATCGGGTTAATGGCAAAAAACCTGACTTCCTTAGCAACTCTCAGTTTGTCTTTGATCGTGTTTTCGTTTTAAAATATGCACGTGCAAGTATCACGTGGATTTCAGACCAAGGTCATAATGTAAGAAGTGTTTCCTCACTGTTCATTAATTTGCTGCATCTATACAATAGCACAAAATATAAATTGAATTGCAATAACCACCTATCTTCAAAGGCCACAGAATCCATTCTGTCACAGGGCTCCCCTCTGAGATAATTCGGATCATAAGAGGGTCCTTCTCTCAACAATTCAATAAGAGATTTCCAGTGAGAAACCCAACAGGCCTATTGAATGGAAGTTATGAAGCTCAACACTTTCACAGATGTATAACAAGGGTCATAGGGTGAATTTCCTGAAGCTTTCTTAACGCTACGTTGTTCGTAAGTTCGGGAAACCCATCCATAGCCTATACACATGTGTATAGGAACCCATATGAAATGCATTTTTGGCCCTGCACACATTTGATTTCAAAATGCGTCTTGAGTGATTAGATCACAAGCAGTTGAGACACAATGTCTCACAATCATTTGTGTCCAAGGTGCTCAGCTGAGCAATTGTGTTCAGATTTTGTTACTGCCCCACACACGGTTATTGTGAAATCTTTCCTGGGGACACATCCGTGTTTGCCCTACAAAAGATATATGTGGTCAAAAACACCCCAGACCACCTCAGCAAGTAGTTGGAGTGATAGGATCACAATTTACCTTAGTGGTCATTTCTGCTTATATTCATTGCGGTCCACTTGTGATCTGAATGCCCAAGATACATTTTAAATCCAAGTGTAATGAGGTCCATAGATTATAAGGTATTTGTGATTAAATGTAAGCACGAGGTAGACCGCTGCAAGTAACCATTTTACATTACAGGTTAGTAGGTTTTGCAGTCAGACTAAATCTTTGCAGTTCAACTTGACAATAGAGGAAGTCATCAATTTTCTTCAGTCTCCTGTACTGTGAATCAGTCCATAGAAAAAAATTCACTACTACACACAGAAAGGATTCTATTTTTATTTTAGTTTAAGTGCATACAAATTGCATTACTTCAATGTTAAAGTATAATTCCTAAATAATTCCTAAAACAGGCAGTGCTGACCCACACTTCCGTATAAATATATTTCCTCGTCAATAGTGAGGTGATCTAGACTGAGTTGGAAGTAGCACTGTAGTTCAAAAATCGACATCTTTACGTATAGGTCACGTACATTTGTTTTTACTTCTGATTGGGTAACGACCGAAGTTCCTCATATCAACCAATCATAGCCTCGCTTACTCATAGACGGCTGAATCAACATGGCGGCTGTCTGAGTTTAAGGAAGAGGCTATGTGTAAATATAAACACTGGTAGCGATCTGCACATTTGTTTTTTTTCCTCTTGTCATTTATCGTGCTTAATGAGATATTACACGGCAAATAGAAAATGTCAAACGACGGCAACAAAAAACAATTCTGGAAAAGAAACACAGCCAAGGTTCCTGGCAGGTATGTGGCGTGCTAATCCAGCTACCTTTCACGGCTAGCAAAGTAGTTTTGCTTTCAGAAGCAAACGTTAATACCGGTTATGTGTCACGGGATTTTTTTTTCTGTGTTACTGCTTTTCCACTCCTGGAAACGGAAGGGAAAATGTAGTGGCGCGTGTTGATTGCTGTACACAGTTAACTATGTATCAGTTGTGTCTCTGGCAGAGTAATGAGGGAAAAAAAACTAAAAACTAAGGTACACCTTGTTGGAGAGTGACAGTCATGTCACTGCGGAGTACCTTCTTCTGCCGACTTTGCCCGGGCTTCATTCTGTCTCATAAAACGCTTTTGCGTTGATAAATTAACTAGGAACCGCTTTTTCGCTTGATGCTAACTGTGGAGGCTGAACTGAAGAGGCGAGTTCATTCGCTTTCCAGGGTGTCAGGTTCAGCTTGCACGGAGAGCTGACGGAGCTGCCAAGTCATTCCTACACGAACTTAGGAGCTCTTCTGTTCCCAGATCATAAACACTGTAAAGAAACCATAAAATTAGTTAGTGTTACGCTTCAGGTTGAATGTCTCTTCTTTATAGTAGTGTTTAAAATCAGTAATTGACATGCGAGTTGTATGGCAGTATATGAGATATGATATGATATGATATGATATGATATGACAGGGTAAAGTCCCCCTTGACTGTTTTGCATTGACTTCATGCTGATTTAGTGTTTAACCTGTCGTTGTTTCCTACCCCCCCCCCCCCCCAGCATACAACACGTTTATGGAGCACAGCACCCCCCCTTTGACCCTTTACTACATGTCAAGTAAGTTTATGGCTTGGGTTGTCCCCTCTGGTGAATTTATACTGTCTTCTGTTTTCTCATTAATTCTGATACCTGTGGAGTTGACCGATGAAATACAAAGTTTGAAGGTGCCGGTGTATCTGTACCAATTTAAGGAATTTCTGTTTGCTACTCATTCATTCAGAAAGTACAGTCTTGGTATTTTAATACATGGAACAGGTTATTTTTTCTGACGTAACATCCCTGACTCAGCTCAAACTCTCTGCTGGTTGTTCAGATGGGGACTACACAGTGAGAAAAGTATTACATCAAGATCCAATTCTGTCATGGTTATGTTACACTGACGTTCCTGGCTGATAAGAGAACAAGCTCTGCCCTCTCTTCTCCACTTTTGTCATCTTGAAGGGCGATTTCTTTTTTTGTTGTTGTGGGTCTTTAAACAATCATTTCCTTTCAGTTCTTTTTTATGAAAGGTTTTTTTTTGCTGCTGTGTCATTTCAGTTCACCTTCGGTTAGATTTATTTTTTGAATCCGTACAGTTCACTGATTCTCGAATCTAAAGTGTTCACCTCATTTACATAGTTTTAATTTTTCAAAATGTTTCTTTTAACCCAATTGTCACACAAATAGTGTGTAGTGAACAAATAATATATAAAAAACTGCCAGAATGTTTGCAATAAGTGTGCACATGTTATTATGGTTTGGAATATCCATCCATCCATTTTCCAAACCACTTATCCTACTGGGTTACGAGGGGTCCGGAGCCTATCCCGGAAGCAATGGACACGAGGCAGGGAAGAACCCAGGATGGGGGGCCAGTCCATCGCAGGGCACACGCACACCAGTCTGGTTTGGAATATGTAGGCCAAACTCCATTGTGTCAGAATATCCATATCTGGCCAAACACATTAGGTGGAAATGTAGCGCAGGCTACGTTTCTTTAGCTATGTGCACCTTGCCTAGGATCAGAGGTGTCTGTAGTCTGACCGCTGTTCATACGCTTTGCTCTCAGTATGGTGAAAGCTGGGACCAAGGGACCAGCTACACCAGGGAAGCCCAAGAAGGCCACCACATTCCAGGAGTTTGAGAGCATCACCAGTGACGCCTGGGACGTGGGGGACGACGACGACGAGCTGCTGGCCATGGCCGCCCGCAACCTGAACATCGAGGTCGTCATGGAGACGGCCAACAAGGTGATCGAGAACCACAGCAAACTACAGAAGCAGCAGGAGGGTGTGGTGGATGAAGAGGAGGAGGAGGAGGAGGAGGAAGAGCGTGAGTCGGCGGTGGTGGAGGAGGCGCAGTGGCGAGCGCAGCTGCCGGCCGAAGAGGAAGGGGATGAGCCAAGTCCTGGGTCGGTCCTATCAGAAGCCAGCCCCGGCGGCAGGATGGTGAAATCGCTGAGCGAGGCCCACATCGGCTTCTCCAGGGGTCAGTGTGGTGCCCTAAAGGCTTCCCAGCTCCCGGTCACGGTGCCTTTTACATGCCGGCTTCCATCTGAGGCCCCTTCCAATGAGTACCGCCTTTATTCTCACTCCTGCAAAACCAAAAAGCTGCCTTTCATGAAGCTCAGTAGCGAGCAGCTGTTGTCTGTAACTTAATCAGCTTATGAAGGACTTTTGATCATTTTTCGAGTAGTTTATACAAGGGCTCTGAAATTTACCAGTAGCCACTGTAATGGCAGAAATATCAAACATACACCTCATACATGGGTACCAATCAACATGGTATTAAAAAACAGTAGAAACTATGAATATAATGAATATATAACCGTGGATATTCATAAAAAAACTCATTATTATAAAATGATTATTGTGAAAGCCCAAAGCTTGTTCCCCTTCCCACCTCAGCCTGTGTTATCATGGTGGACACGCTTTGGTCGCATTGTCCTCTGCCGCTTTAGGTCCGTGGAAAGAGGGCTGTGGTGATGTTGGTTTTGTTTCTCAGAGGGGATTGAGGAGAAGGCGTCCCTCCAGCGGCAGCGCTCCCTGCCCCAGCGCCCCGTCGTCCCACTGGTGGCCCGCATGGCTGACCAGAACACGTCCGGCACCCCCGCCATGACGGAGAGGGAAGCGTCGCGCCTGGACAGGTTCCGGCAGGTCCTGGCTGGACCAAACACCGACCTCGGTGAGATGCCCTCATTGGCAGCGCAGTTTGTCTTTGGCATTGGCAAGTTTGTCTTTGGTGGAGGGGGGGAGCAGTCTCCGGCAGACTTCCAGTACCATCTCCGCTTACAGTGTCCATTCTGCCTTTTCCCCTTACAGTGTCACTGTTTGGCACTGTAATGCTGTGACATGCTGTGGTTCTGCCCTTTCCCCTTACAGTGTC
>JAODJX010000065.1:33523937-33537664 GCA_026776945.1 Isichthys henryi
CGCCATCCCCTGATTCTCTGTCCCCTGCCTCGCCATCCCCTGATTCTCTGTCCCCTGCCTCGCCATCCCCTGATTCTGATCACTGGGCTTTGTGACCCTCACAGACTCACTCTGCAGCTTCATTATCAGGGCTGGTGCAGCATGTCGATTCCCATGGGGGGGATCCTGCCTTGGATTCTCTGTCCCCTGCCTCGCCATCCCCTGATTCGCTCTCCCCTGCCTCGCCGTCCCCTGATTCTCTGTCCTCTGCCTCGCCGTCCCCTGATTCTCTGTCCTCTGCCTCGCCGTCCCCTGATTCTCTGTCCTCTGCCTCGCCATCTCCTGATTCTCTGTCCCCTGCCTGCCCTTCTCCTGATTTGCTCTCCCCTGCCTCGCCATCCCCTGATTCGCTCTCCCCTGCCTCGCCATCCCCTGATTCGCTCTCCCCTGCCTCGCCATCCCCTGATTCGCTCTCCCCTGGCCCCTCTGTCACCCGACTCGCTGTCCCGTGTCCCTACTGTCCCCTGATTCGCTGTCCCGTGTCCCTACTGTCCCCTGATTCGCTGTCCCGTGTCCCTGCTGTCCCCTGATTCGTTATCCCTTAGATCACTCTCCTCTGTCCCTGCTCTCCCTTGACCTGCGTAGCCCCAGTTCCCCGACATACCACAGCTGGTTTCACAGCTCTGGAGGCTTGGAGGGTTTACCAACACCTGCTTTGACTGTATCACCTGTGCTATGTCAATATGAAGCACTATCCTTTTTGGCTTGGCTCCGCCCCCTTCCCTGCTTCCTCGCACACCACTGGGAGCCTTTCCTGCTTCCCGGGCCCTGGCTGGCTCCCGCCGTCGGGCTGTCACGTCTCCATCCTGGCTCCGGTGCTGTGGTTGCCTTAGCGACAGCTCCCTTCCTGCTCCCCTTTTGGCTGAGGGAGCCCCCAGTGCGCTCCACGCTTCCCTCCCACACGGCGATTCCGTACCATGTTATTAACTCCTCGTGGGCGGCTTCCCCTCCAGATCCCAGGAGTGGCGATGGCTGGACCTGTACAGCTGAGACGCGTTGGCTTCTCTTCTAGAGACACGGCTGTCACAAGCTAGTGGACTGATGTAAAAATAATTAAAAAGATCAGTGAAGCCCCAGAAAGCCCATTTAGGCAGTGAAGCCTTGTTTCACTGGCCTTTTTAAGAACAGTCATCTCAGAATCTCAAAACAAATCAGAGAGAAGAGGGTACCAGTGGCCCAGTAATTAAGCAGTCAGGCCTGGTTGGGCGTGTTACATGAGTGGGAGAACCAGATTTCCCCACAGTGTGAATAGGCAAGCCTGATTGGCCTTCTGATGTGAGTGGGCGGACCTGATTTGGCCCACAGTGTGAATAGGCAAGCCTGATTGGCCATCTCATGTGAGTGGGCGGACTTGATTTGGCCCACAGTGTGAATAGGCAAGCCTGATTGGCCATGTGATGTCAGCTGGCAGACCTGTGACCACGTGTGGGACATCTGCCATATCTGGGACTCTTCAGGGTTAAGGACTGGTGGAACAAAGGACAGTCCCACTCCCTCCGTCCCTGGTCTGGCTTCCACCACATGTTTGCACATGCACATGGGCTTCTCTCTTAGCCCCTCCCCCCAGGCCACTGAGAGCGGTTTGGGCATGCACGTGTCCCTCTGGATGTTGCCAGGGGCTGTTTGATTGATGGCCGAAATGCCCAGTGGGCAGTGCCACTTGTGGCAGGTGGGTGGGTAGCAGCCTGACAAGGAAAGCATGGGGGGCCCCCCAACGCTGGGGGCTGTGTAACTTGTCAGGCTGTGCATTTAAGGAAGCGGTCCGTGTGTGTGTGTGTGTGTCTGTGTCTGTGTGTCTGTGTGTGTCTGTGTGTCTGTGCGAGCGTTTGTGCATCAGCTTGCTTGCCTGTCCCTTAAATATGGAAATATCTAGTTAAAACAAAATCCTTGCAATGCTTGTAACGTAATTCACTAAACTGGCTTTGGCATCTCAGCTCCCCGATCGCTGGTGTTTCCGTTCCTTCTGGCCGCTGACGGTACCTTCAAAATGTGCCTGTGAGTTGTGACGCTTTCTGCTGCGTGTACGGTAATGCTGGGTCTCTCGCCTCCGGCACAAAGCTGGAAAGCCAACGCTTTTGTTCGGTGTTGCTCATGGCTGCTGCCGGAACGTTCCCTGAGGGACGCTTATTTGTCATCACATGAGTAACATAACTAGCTTTTTGGCGGGCTAGTTCAGTAGAATCCACAGAACTCTGTAAAACCATCTGACTGTTTCTGGGTTTTTGTTGCAGCAGGAATTTATGGGAAGCTTAAGGATTAGAACATTAGAATAAAATATCAGTGTCACAAACTTGTTTTTCTAAGTCGAACAGGTCAGGAGACTGGGGGGGGAAAACCAAGATTGTGTGTTTGAATCCATCAGCCTTGTTAAGCATATCGATGGTTATCTGGTGATCGCTTCGGTCGATATCTGTCCATCTGTCCATCCATTCATCCACAGGACGCCCTGACGAATCGGAGCGCTTACGTCTCTTATCGCCTTCCCTTTTATCATTTTCAGAGCAGCTCGCTGTAACACGTCGGATCGTTGTGTGAAAATCAGCCGTCTCCATCTCAGGCAGGAAGTTGCATTGATCTTGGCTTGAGTGAGACGGGAAAGAAAGATGGAGATTTAAGGGCCAGCTGATCCGAAAGGGACCTAAACCATTAGCATTTGAGTGACCCTGCCAGCCTGCCAGCTCCTCACGCCGGGCTTTGTGACCCCCACAGACTCACTCTGCAGCTTCATTATCAGGGCTGGTGCAGCCTGTCCATTCCCATGGAGGGGATCCTGCCTTGGTAGGATAACTGGCTCCCCCATGATCTGGGCCCCTGTGCTTCCATTAATCGTGGGGGTGACATGGGGGCTGACTTGCTTGTTTTTCCGCTGAACTTCTTGGTGTCCCTGGAATCCGCCTCCCGCCCTCCAGTTACCTCTCTATTTTATGACAGGGTGCTGACATCTCCCAGTCAATCCCGCCGCCCCCAACCACACACACACACCCCCGTGTGTGTGTGTGTGTGTGTGTGTGTATCGTTTGTGAGATGCATCCTGCAATTTCCCTCCGGAAGGATGAGACTTTACAGCTCAATCAATTAAAGAACTCGTTAGGGTCACCACGGCAACATCAGGATTCTGTCCGCCCCCCCACCTGCGCTATTTCTCTTGACCCTGCTCAGGTAATATAGCAGAGTACCTTTTTACAAGAGCACCCCCCGTTTACGAGCTTGGGGCGTGTCACCACAGTAGGGGCATACAGCGAAGCTGGGATTGCTGGTACCCCTGTGCACTGGGCCCCTTCCAGGGGCACGGCGACCAGCCTGGTGCCCGTCTCTGCAGAGACATGCGTAGGGAAAGGTCTTTATGTGCGGGAGCCATCAGAGCTGTGCGGTGTGAACAGGAGTCTGCAAGCAGTCCTCTGTTTATTATGCACAGATGGGAACGAGGCGTCGGGGGGGGTCACTACTCAGTGGATGCTGGGGGAGGGGAATTCCCTGGAACGTTTGGACATCTGAGTGTCCCTGGCAGGTCAGCTTCTCTCCCGCCCCGCCCTGACCTGACCGCTGCTGATCCATCCTGGTTGTGGCCCCACCCTCCCTCTCGCAGGCAGACCCAGCCGCCCCCACCCCCAATGCCGTCTCACTTCCCCGGCAGCCCTGCCTCATCCTCGTTGACCCGTACAGCTTGTAGGGCAGCTGCCATCCATATTTTCTGAGCTTAAATAACTGCGCTGTTCTCTCCCCCCGATTAAAAAGGCCCCTCTGTGACGCTCCTAGATAAACTTCATTAATCCCTGAGGTGACATGAAGGGGCAGACCGGATGTGTGATGCGCATACAGAAAGCGCGTAGCCGCCCGCACGGGACCGCCGTGTAGCCTGGGGTTATATGTGAGCACAGGCTGCGTGCTATGTGACCTGTTACCCGACATCTGGATATGTGAGAGGTTACTGTATTGTGCCTCCGGGATGTGGGGCCGTCTCCATACTACCTGAGCGATCTAGTATTAACATCTTGCTGTCTTTTCCATTTAGTATCAGTAATCGCTTAATTAATCATTTGATCAGGCCGTTAAATGGTTACGCTCCATCAGCGCGACCTGCCTGCCTGCCTGCTGGATTGTGAATGAAACCTTTTTCCCCGTCTGATCTCCGTCTAAGCCTGCAATAACGTTACCCTGTATCCGGGGCGTGTGATGTACCGGCCAGTGATCCGGATAAAGCTCCACGCGCCACATCGCCGGCCTGAATTCGTACGCTTTACTTATTCATGAATTTTTTTTTCCTCCCTTTGTGTCGGGGGAACATTCTGGAAGGCGGGTCTCGGGTGTGAATCTGCTCTGGTGCCTCTCTGCTTTTCCCGGCTTTCCCGGCATTGCTCCGGTGGCTTGCCTTAATGAGACAAAATGGAGGGGGGGGGTGTGATTTCCCCCCCCATCCAACGGAGGCTCTGGTTAGCAGCTAGCTGGCTGGCCGTGTGAGGGGTCCTTTGGGCTGGGGGTGCGATCCGGGCTTCTCTTACCGCATGATTAATGTCATGCTGGGGATTATAACAGATCGTTTAATTACCTGGTGGTCTGCAAGATCTATCAGGTAACTCCTGTGGCTGACGCTGCAGGTAAGGATGCGTAGGCGAGAGAAGACGACCACGCGGAGCTCTCTGCTAAACGAGTCGAGTCCGCCCCCTCGTCAGCGCTGGCCACGGACACCTCGTACTCCCCCAGCCCCTCACCTCCCTCCTACACACATATGCTCCATCTGCAAATGTTTGGGTAGATCCTCCTTCCTCCTGTGGCCTTTTAAATTCATATTTCAAAGAATTTCAAATTAACCTTGCCTTCATACTATTGCTCAGTAAATTTGAGTATGAGGCGATGCAGTGGCGGTGTGTCCTCCACTGTCCGAGTGGCAGTGGCGGTGTGTCCTCCACTGTCCGAGTGGCAGTGGCGGTGTGTCCTCCACTGTCCGAGTGGCAGACGTGGGGTCGTAAGTTGGTTATCCATGTAGTGTAAGCGCAGTGCTTTGGCCACACTCCTTTACCTCTTGAATGTGACCCATATGAGCATTTCAAATGGTTACTGATTTGTCACAAAGGACAGTGTTTACAGAGCTGGCCACATAACTGTGTGGGGTTCTGTACAGTCTGACTTGGATCTTGCAGGATCAGATTACGGGACTGGAGGTGCATGACTCAGACGGCTTCCGCTTCTGTGGCTAGGGTCCCGTACCAAATTTAATGCCCAGTGCCGTGCCCGTTGTGCCAGTTGGCTCATTTAGCACTCAGGTCTTCCGGGTTGCTGTCCGTGCCGGAGGGAGGCGATGCCGGGAATGTGTGCTTCCTCAGGTTAATAAAGGCAGAGGCCAGTGGGCCCTTGCTTTCTCTGCCTTAATCTGTGGCGTGGGACTGCAGATGCGACCCTCCACGTTTTTCGTGATTTTTCCATGACCATCTCCCACAAAGTCTCATTTTGATCTGATTGTGATTTCAGCATGGAATCTTCCCCGTTTCCAAGGAAACCCCATGATGCTTAATTAACTGGCACAGTGTGATAAGGGTTGATTAGATGGTTAGGGCCCTCGTCTCTTAAGCGTTACGCAGTTGGTTTAGTGCATGCGCTCCATTACAGTCACATTCAGTTTGAATGCATCATTCTCTGTAAGCCTCCCTCAGCGATGCACACTGTTCGTAAAAAACACACATGCACTGGAAATAAATTAATTACCAAATGATTCCTTAATTCCTTATCCACTGTTCACAAAAATATGATTCCTTTTATTGATCAAAAGATATACTTGTTTGTGTATTTTAACCTGTTTTTCCTCTGACAAAGCAGATCTGAGCACAGGCTGACATGACTGCTGATCATTTGGAAGTCGATGGGGAAAGATATGTTTTTTTTGTGGCTAGATTTGAGGAAATTACTGCTCCTCTTGAAGTCCAGAAGGGTTAATAGAAAGGAAGCCCCCTCCCCACAACACCACAGATCACAGTCACCCGGGACCCAGAGCGGATCCGTGTAGAGCCACGAGTGTAATGGGGCGGGACTGTAAACAGTAAGCTGTGACTAAGAGATGGTCACCCCTCAGTCAACGACCCCCCTCCCCATAAAGAAAGTCAAAGGAGAGCAGGGAGGAGATTTTGAATTGCGGGGGTATTAATAGTCCAGTGAAGATGACTGTCCTCGCTGTAAATTGGGCCTTTTCACCAGAGGATTACACCTGTTCTCCTCAGCAGAAATGCGGATGAAGATAAAGGGGGGTATAATTGAGACTTCTAAAGTCCGGGGTCCTCAGCGACCCCGGGAGAGCTTGGCGGGGTGCTATTTCTGTGCCTGGGGGGGGCTGGGGGGGGCGTGGGGCATGGGGCATGGGCCGCGTAATGACCACCCGTTCTGTGGAGTGCTCCAGCTTACAAAGTCATTGTGTGGAATTCCCCAGCGCCTGCGCTGATTCCCCCTCTCCCCTGTCTACTTGCAGAAGAGCTACGGAAGCTGAGCTGGTCTGGGATCCCTCGGCAGGTCCGGCCGATCACGTGGAAGCTGCTCTCGGTGAGTGCCCCCACCATCGCCGCCGCCGCCTCCTTCTCTCCGCCTCCCCCCCTAATTGTGTTGTGTCTTTTTTTCTCTTTTTCCTGCTCGCTCATAATTGGCCAAAGGGCCGCCCGCCACTGTCCCTGTCTCTGCTCCGTCACCAAAGCATCGTGTCCCCCACAGTGGTGACTCGTTAAGACCCACCAGCCAGCAGTCTTTGTTTACAGACGCCCTTCTCCTTAGAACCGCGGCTCTGCTGCTTTCCGATAGTTAGAATCGAGTCCCGCCGATTCACGCGGGGGCTTTAGCGGCCAACAGATTGGCGTGGCGGAGCTGTCCTCTGACGTGGGGTCCTGTTAATTACCCCTACGGTTGCACCCGGCACTGCGACGGGTCATGTGATCACACTGCAACCCAAAGCCACATCCATTTTCTGGTTGTCAGGGTTCCCAGTGGTTGGATGATGATGTACTGGTCAGTCATGGTGGGTACATGCATTTTGGTGCTGGTTTTGACCTTAGGGGATCGAGCCCCTTCATCCTGCTCGATATCCACTCTTGGCGTCTTCATGGTGGTGTGGATGATCATGGCCTGCTTCTTCTTGATCCTGTCGACCTTGCCCCCCCCCCCACAGACAGAGAGTCATTGCTGAGGAGTGTGGGACACAGTTCAGCATTTAAATTCTGAGGCTGTGAATTTACCCCCCCCCCCCACGGTTCAGGAGCCCTGGACCTGTTACCACGTTCTCCGCGCCGCCTCCCCCCTTCCCAAGCCCTCATGTAACCTTTACATTGCTTTTGTGTCAAGATACACTGCGATTTTCTGCCCCAGAAAAAATTATTTTTTCCTCCATAACGGCTCACATTTGTATTCCACGAACTGCATGTGTTCATGCGAAGGCGTGATCCTGTGTTCCTCAGGACGTGCCTGGCCAAAGAAGCCAATCCTCTGCAGGTTAACGGGGTCTGTCCTGAACGCTTAGCTGATCCGGCAGAGACATGGCGAGGGTTTCTGCCTGTCTGTCTGCTTGTCTGCCTGCCTGCCCGTCTGCCTGTCTGTCTGCTTGTCTGCCTGCCTGCCTGTCTGCCTGTCTGCCTGTCTGCCTGCCTGCCTGTCTGTGGGTGTTTGGGGGGCAGTGGTGGGTAAGGAGAAGCAGGACAAATCTGATATTCATTTGCATGTGTCTTGCATCGTTAGCAAATCTTTTTATTTGACCCATAAAGAGAATTGTAAAAATATATATTTGGTATAATTAAGCTGCAGTTGCTTATCCGCTCCCCTCCTGCTTGCCATCTGTGATTCTGGATAGGTGTGTGTGTGGGGGGCGGGGGCTAGGAACTGGGCCGCTGGGCTTCTCCTGATGGATGGGAGCAAGAAAGAGGCTTAGAGGGCATGGGGGGTGAGGGTACCCCTTGGTGGATTGGTGCCTCTTGGGGACGATCATCCTGACAAATGGCAGTGGTCATGGAGTAATGCTGGACAACCAGAAGGGGGCGCCATTTATATCCCAGGTGTCAGCGAGGGGGTTTGGAGTCTCTGGCCTGACCTCCAAGTGTCTAGGGGATGACTTGGATGACCCTGCATCTCTAAAGCTAGCTCACCTGATGAGGGTTACTCGGACCAGGTGGTCCCGGCAAGGCGTCGTCCCGGCAAGGCGTCATATCACCACCTTGCTGCTACCTGGCTCACTCACAGATAATTATTCCTGTCTGTCAGTCCGTTCCTGGAAAATAATGACTTAATGTACCCTAAAAGTATATTCCATAAGAAACAGGAAGAATTGGTGAGAAAGAGTCTGAGATCTAGGTGCTTTTAGCTCCGGGGGCGGCTGGTTCTGGTCATCTATGTTGAACGTGGCCACACCACATGTCTTTTTGTCAGTCTGATTTCCTGAAAGTAAAAGAACCTAAAAAAAAACAAAATGGCTCTACTGGAAATGCCCTGTGTTACAGAGGGCCGTCTGTGGCTCAGTGGGTTTGGAAGCTGTATATGTGACTGGAAGGTCGCTGGTTCAAATCCCAAGGTCCTTAACCCTTAAGCCTGGAGTTCTCTATGAAATTATTATTTAAGGTAGAGGGCATTGGAAGGGCTGTAATTCGCAGTGGCCAACCTTATCAGCCAATGATGTGTTTTGAATTGTTGAGTGACAGGGGAGGAGGCACCCTGCGGGCCAATCAGCTTTCAGCTGGGGTCTCTGTATTCACCTGTGGCGAGATCCTCAGCTCTGCGGATGCGTTTCGGTGTTTTGGGTCGTTTTCTTTTTCGTATATATCTCAGCTCAGTTACAATGCTGACAGAGTTTTCTTACAGCAGTTTGCCTGAATTATTTAATAGTAAATCTGCTGGAACTGTAAAAGCTAATTTCTACACTTTGAGAAGCACATTTTTTTTTCTCTGTAGAGAAATATCCAGACCTTCACGTCTTATTTATTCATTATATACCGTGTTTTTTTTAATGATGAGTGTCTGAAACTCTTCCTGGACCCGGCTCTCCGTTGCGGCGTGAGTCTCGTGTAAGACCTGGCCTCGTTTTCGGAGCCGGCCGCCCGGCCCACCGGACCCCCGGCCCCCGGCCCTCTTTACTCTGAAGGACGGAGCCTCACAGGCGATTAAACACTGTTTCCCATTTAGTTAATATTGATGGTGGCCGGCGTGACAAATGGCCTCCTGCTTGCTAACAGCTGGCGGAGGGACATGATGAAGGGCTCTGCCGTCTTCTGGCTTTTCACTGCCGTCTTCTGGCTTTTCACTGCCGTCTTCCAGCTTCTCTGCCGCGTTCTGGCTTCTCTGCATTATTTAGCCAACCCCCCCCCCCGTGTTCCTAGTCGTTCGTCTCCCCAGCCCGCACGGCCCGCGGACACGCCTGACACGTGGAACCGCTGGTTTGTCCGGCTCCTCCTGTCTGCCCTCATATCGATCTCCCCTGAAGGGAGGCCTCCTGTGGTGGCAGGCCGTGTTTCGGGCGGATGCCCCTGTTCCAGCCTGCCGGGGTGTCTATCTGTCCAGAGATACGGATGCCAGGGTCACCTCTGCGGATTATTCCCGACTCTGTAAAAGGTAATAATAGCCGTAATAAGAGTAATAATGGAATAATTGGCCAGAAAGCAGCTCAGAAGCTTCCGGGAATCAGCATCCCGCAGTGCCCTGATGCCGGCCTTTGAAACCCGCTGGACTTTGCCGTGCTGATATTGGCACCTGGAGGCTCTGGGCTGTGAGGACGGCACCGTGTTCTGCCTGCGTGGGGCGCTGTGAACCGTCTCCTGCATTGTTGTTATTTATATGGATGCATATTTTATATTGGTGTAAACATTAATGTGGGAATATGCCCGAGTCTTTGTTTTAGCCTGTTCATTACTTTTTCTATTTGTCAGAAGCAGAAGCTGTCCCAGGGTGTTATTTACAGACATGCTTTTAATCTGAGTCTTATCCAGATGCTCTGTAGATAAATCATTTCTGCTTTGGCGGCCCTTTTCGGATCGGCACCGTGTTTTCACGATCCTTCACGCTGCTGCGTCTTTGTGGGTTTGCAGGTCGCGCAGTCTGAGGATGAATGCGAGTGGGCAAGGCTCATGAAGCAGAGAGCTTTTGTGGTCCGGGGGGGGGGGGGGTGGCGTGTGAAGGATTCCACGGCATCTACAAGTCTATAGCGTTTGTGTTTTGGGAACCAAAACCAACAAAGTGTGTTAAGTGGCCAGCTTAATTGCCCTGACTGGTGCTAATTCCCCCCTTTCTGGTGTGAAGGGGCTGTGCAGTGAGCATACATCTTGCTGCGGAGAGTGTCCAGCACTGTCACGCATCTGGATGGGGAGTCGGTTGGGAGATTAATGACTTTCTGCAGCTCTGACTTCTCCGGTAATCAGTTATTTTATCAGGAGGCTAGCCTTTCTGCCGCCGACATCTGCTCTGCATTTCGCCGGTGATCGGGAACAAGGGCTCAGCTTGGCAATGAAATCATCGCCGGATGGCGGCCAGAATTGGGCCGTTTCCTTCCAGAAGGTTCTTTTGACCTGCGTTATTACATGCTTGGGTTTTGGTTTTGTTGTGTCCCGCGAGATGGAGACCCAGGCTGGTGTGGATTTATTAACACTCTACACCTTCAGTGTGGAATATCTGTCATGGCTGTTTAATGGTTGGGGGTTGCCCCCCGCCCTCCTCCCTGTCCCATGCCTTCCTCGTATTCCCTGCCCTCCTCGTATTCCCTGCCCTCCTCGCCATTCCCAGCCCCACCTCCTCACTGTCCCCATCCTCTTTACCTTCTTTTCCCCTCCTCTCTGTCCCCTGCTTTTCTCACTCTCCCCCATCCTCCTCGCCATCCTCTCACTGCAAATCGGTTCGACCCTGACGGTGCGCTCTGTTTGACCCTCCGTGCTCCCCGTAGGGCTACCTCCCGGCCAACGCCGAGCGGCGGGAAAGTACTCTGCAAAGGAAGAGGCAGGAGTACTTCGGCTTCATCGAGCAGTATTACGACTCCCGCAACGACGAGCACCACCAGGACACCTACAGACAGGTAACGGCCTTAGCCCTGAGGAAACTGCCTCACATGTGGAATCTTCTAGAACAGTCCATGGTGAGCTGGTAGCTAAATGAAAGTGGACCTTCTGCTGCAAGACTGTCATCCTGTCATTTGTGTCAGTAATGGCCTCCCTTCAAGGCTGTCACACACACAGGGAGGGCTTATTGACCAACAGCCAGTACACCTGGAGATCAGTCTCCTGCCCCACCCCCCAGGGCCAAACCGGGGCTCTTAGTTGCCCTCTTGTATCGTCACCTTCTCATGAACAGCAAATATGTATAAATTAAAGATAAACATAGCTATGCATTCCAGGCTGTCTTCCTGTCCAATCAGCTGCTTGCAGTAGCAAGAGCCCTGTGACACACCCCTCTCGAAGGCCCCCGTGACTCTACACTCGCTTGTCTTGAGTGTGGGGGTGTGAGACTGGGTCTTGTCACATCAGGCCGGCCCGGCCTCTCTCCCCCCCCGCGTGTTAACGTCTCTCTCCATGCCGTCAGATCCACATAGATATTCCCCGGATGAATCCGGAAAGTTTAATCCTACAGCCGAGGGTCACTGAGGTAAGCGAGGCGAGGCCTGGTGGGGTCCACCCCCCGAAGCATGCCAACTGCACACCTGCAGTCACCCTGCCCAACTGTCCCCTCCTCTCTCTCTGTCAGGCAGGCCCTTATTGGTCAACTTGGCTCCACTAACCCGCCTGTGTCCCTCTGTTGGCTGGTTCGCTGGTTAACCCCTCCTCCGCTGGTTTCTTTGTGTTCTTTCCCACAGATTCACATTGACATACCGAGAACTAATCCTCTCATTCCTCTCTTTCAACAAGCTTCCGTGCAAGAGGTGAGATGCGCCCCCTTGTGGTCGGGGTCCCCCTGCTCACGCACGCACACACACGCCATCGACAGGCCATCGTGACCGAAACGTCGATACCCCAGAACATGACCGTCATTCGCTGGTGATAGGGCGGTGCTTCACTATTTACTTGGCCATCTGGGGAGAAAGCCTGCTTTTGTTTTGTTTTCTCACGGAAACAGATCCTCTCATTATTTGGGCGTATTTTCTCAGGCATGTTGTCCCAGACACCCCGCCTTGTTTGCGCGCCGGCTGTGAATGCCTCGGTCTGTTTGCACGTGGCCTAGGGGCCACAGAGGGTGAATACTAATCATGCCCCCCCTGAGTCACAGGTCCGTCCCGGTCTCCGAGAATCCTCTCCCTCCTCTACCCCCCTGCACCCAGGCATATACTCCCCCAGTGAGGAACTCAGGGGTCCTGCAGGACCTGATCATGCATTCAACACTGCCTGCATTAGTGCCTGATTCCAGGCTGTGCGAACACACAGTTTTCAATCTGATTCCCCTTCGAAATATATTCTTACCTTAAAATGTTTCTGCTTTTTCTGTGTCCGTCTGACACAGAAATGATGAGACAGGATGAGACACTTGGCTGCAAAATGTAAATTTCTTTTGTTTAAATTTCGGCTCTCGGCAGAAACGTAAAATGCTACGACGGGTGCAGCCGGGGTGGGGTAGTGATTCCAGCCGCTCAGTCTCTCCTGTGGCATTGCGGGAGATCTGGACACCACGCGGGGGCGACGTCATACTGACGGTTGGGTTTAGCATCTGAGCTGAGCGGCTGTCCGAGGTGGTGGCTGCCAGGGCCTCGCTGGCGTGGAGGAGAAGCACACTCGAAAGCAGCGCTCGGATAAGCGGCGAGCCGGGATGATCCATGCGATCTGGGGGAAGGCCGTCTGCCGGATGCGGCGGGATTGCTGCGCCGACTGAGACTGGCGTGACCGACTGAGACTGGCGTGACCGACTGAGACTGGCGTGACCGACTGAGACTGGCTTGAAACATAGGAACTGGTGCAAGAGGTTCAGCTTTTAACCCCTGTGATCTAGACTGTCTGACAGCCTGTCCAAACTGCCATGAATTTCTTGATGCCGTTAGGGAATCAGGCGGTCGGAATGCCAAGTTTCGGAAAGCTTGTGATAGGCATCCTCCGGAAAGTGCAAACAGATCCTTTTTAGTTTGCCTGAAATTCCATGCTGGAAGGGACATTGTACATCCCTACCGGAAGTGCAAGCGCTTCTTCAGAGGGTGTTATCCTGTGACGCGGTCCAACATGCGAGCAAACGCGTGTACATGCCTCACTTACAGCCTCCCCATAGAGCGCTGACTATGTCGACCCCTCCCCAGATTACTAACATTACTAACCCTAAACTACCTCATGAAGGGGCCCCCAGTTGTGATGGATGCATGCCCTGCTTTCTGCACCATAACACCTAACACGGCTGTAAGTGTGGGTAACACTGGCTCTGCCTTCATCCTCCTCTTCCTCGCCCCATCAGATTTTCGAGCGGGTCCTCTTCATCTGGGCCATCCGCCACCCGGCCAGTGGCTACGTGCAGGGCATCAATGACCTGGTCACGCCCTTCTTCGTGGTCTTCGTCTTCGAGTACATTGGTGAGTACAGAGCCCCCGTTTGGCCACCAGTGCAGCAGGCCGTGCGTCTGCTGCCCTCCTACCTGGCCGGAGCAGGCCGGGCATCTGCTGCCCTCCCACCAGGACAGAGCAGGCCGGGTGTCTGCTGCTCTCCAACCAGGACAGAGCAGGCCGGGTGTCTGCTGCTCTCCAACCAGGACAGAGCAGGCCGGGTGTCTGCTGCTCTCCAACC
>JAODJX010000065.1:33558864-33578481 GCA_026776945.1 Isichthys henryi
CCTGCCCTCATCCTTGTCCCGCCTCCTTGCCCCCCACCCCAGTTTTTTGCTTCTTGCCCTGCCCCATACCCATTGCCTTTGCCCCCGCCCCCCGTGTCTGCTGTGGATCTGACGGGCCGGCATGCCTGTGAGCTCTGGCCAGCTGGAGTAACTTCCCCGCCAGGCACCAGGAATAGAATCCAATTCACCCCATGAATATTTGATACCTAACAAAATAGTCTGGAAATGACTGCCCCCCCCCCCGCCATCCCCTCAGTGACAGTCTCTGTCAGTGTAACACACCTGAAATATCGCGTTGGCCTGAATTACTCTACTTTGCTGAATTAATATTTCATCGCTCTCAAAATGCGTGTGGGCGGGGTGAGGGGGGGGTCAGGTCTTGGGGCCGCTGAGCAGCATCTCCCCCCCCCCCCGCCATTCTCAGGCTTGGATGGCTGAAGCTGCATTCTTCTGTTAGTCATTCAGAGCTGCAGTGAACCATCTCACATCCCAGCTTCCTTTCTAAGCTTTACTCTGCAGTCATTGTATTCTTCTTTATTTTTTGTTTCCTGTGCAAGCTGGCTGTGCACCACCCTGAAGTCAGTGGGTGAGAATCAGCTGAGCGTTCACTCATATCTGCCCAGACTGAAGTGACAGGCCCACACCTTCCCATCGGTGCATTGCAGCGAGTTCCCACTTATGAACGCGGATTGGAAGGCTGGCAGTGGGGTTTCATGCTTTTCATGTCTCTAATTTAAATGTAATGATGATACACACATAATTTGTTGTTGCAGTATTTGCATATGGATTTTCTTGTTGTGACTTCCAAGTGATTGACCACTGTGTTGTTATACGGGAGTTGCACACCTTGATGCTTCTCCGGGGCTGATGGGGGCAGGTGAGACTTACACTCTAGCAGATGCTCAGCGCCACAAGGGTCTGGCAGCTGTAGAGGCGTGGAAGGTGCCTTTCTGTGGTGGGGCTGTGTTTTAGCGTCTGCCCCCACACCCAGGGAGAACTTGCTGGGCCAAGTGTCCTCCATGCAGGCGTGGGACTGAGAGCCAGTCTGAGGTAGTCCAGAGCAGACTGACTGAATATTTCTATCACGGTTTTTTTTAAGATTCTGGCAGTTTTACGATGTATCAGGTTTTTCTTCTACTTTTTTCCCCCAAGTTCACCCTTACCATGGCAGCCAGTTCTTACATCAATTAAATCTGTGTGCAGAAAGCTTTCAGGTCACATGTTTGCAACTGGTCACGTGATCCTGGGTGTGCGTCCATCACACTGTCACAGCATTTTACAGAGGAATATCATTCTACTGCGTTCCGAACACCCCCCTTTCATCGATAAATCAGGAGCCCTTCCTTTAAAGTAGCACATTAGGAGGTAAATGCTTTAGCGAGGTCATTGCTGCTTCCGCTGCAGTTATGTGGCAAGACGCCATTGGCATCACCCGCCGTCTGCCAAGTTTTATTGCGCTTGGTGTGCTGGGGCCTGTTTTCCTGAGTGGCGCCCAGCTGGGTTCGAGTGGACAAGGCGGAGACTCTGCCTGCGAGCAGGACCCCGCCCGGTCTTGTCGACACCTCTCCACTGCGAGCCTGCATTTTACGCAGTGTTTGTCCCATTCATTACAATAAAAGAGCCCCGCAGGTCACTCGGGTTGCGTGGTGGATGACTGGCAGAGAGGAGAAAACCTTCTACCAGCCCTCCAGCGGCACTTTCGGAGTTTCCATGGCTGCAGAACCCTCCTCGGCTCCACACTCCTCCTGAGAGCCTCCATCCTAGATAATTTAAGAGTGAGAGTTAGGATCCAAGGGTCAAGGCCAGGGGGAAAAATAGTGATCTGGACCGAACGGTACCAGTACCCCATCCATCATGAGCAGTATGTCTCCATTTGATGAAAACTTCTGTCAGAAACTCAGAGTTGTGTTTCAGTCAAGTCGGAGATACGGTGAAAGATTAGGCCTTAAATCCAGCCGACTGGGTGAGGCTGCTGCTTCAATTTGCATGTACTCATCGTGTCATTATTCTCCTTCCTTAATCCTGTAATCCTAGACAGCAGAGATTATCTAATCGTATATTATCGTTTCACATCGAGCCCTGGGTTAAACCAGCGTAATGAAGCGCAGCGAGCCTGCTCTGTCTCCTGGTGAGGCCTCCCCCAAATTCACGAGGTTGTACTGCTTTCCTGATTTTAATCCCTTTTGCCTCTATATGAAATCATTGTATTCTGGCAAAGCATGGCAGGCTTGCTTAATCCAACTAAGTCCTTTTAAAACTGTTTACCGTTAACGGCTTGGCACTACATAGCAGCAGTGCTCGACACCATGCAGAAAGCAGCGAGCTGGGATCGCCTTCGGAATCACAGGCTTAAAAATAATCTTAGGCCCAGCCTTTGGCGGTCAGCATCCGCCAGGAAATCGAAACCGCTAATGCCCTCAGCATCTAAGAGTTACCTGATTTTTTTTTTTTCTCAGACTAAATCAGCACCCAGAGTCCAGGTCAGAAGAGAAACAGAACATTTGTATTTAATTTGGTTACCAGATGCTTTCATTGTACATTTTTGTTGGCAAAGCAGGGTCTGGCAGTGTCTGGAGCAATTGGGCATTAAGGGCCTTGCTCAGGGGCCTTGCTCAGGGGCCCACTGGTGTAGTCACTCTGCTTACCATGGGGTTTGAACCAGCGACCTACCAAGCACTGCCGCAGAATCCTAATCTGCTGAGCCACATTGAAATTACAGGCTCTCGATGGCTCACTTGAAAAAGTCTAGTGTCGGAATGTAGTACGTAGACTTGGAGGTGAGGAACCCTTCGTCCCAAGATGCATGCTTCCCCCCGCCCCCCCACTCTACTGCCACCTGACCGTTAGTGTCCTCGGTCCACCGGGGGAATCGCGATGTGTACAGCTGTGCCAAGCTGCTGTCTGTGTGCCTTCGCTAACGTCTGCAGGAGGGGGAAGTTAATTTGGAATCGAGTGCGGATGCCTGAGAGAAGCCGGGGCCGAGACGAGCGGAGAGGCCCTGGGCTTAAAAGTCCATGACACAGCAGTTCAGTCTGCGGGAACAGAGAGCGTGACGAGATTTAAAGTAGCACGAGCTCCTCTCTCTTAATCCCCAGTTGGTAATGTGCGAAAACATCTCTGTGTTCTGCTGTGTTCTGTTTTCTTGCATTTTTAGAGGAACGTGTGTGTTTGGTGAGGTAGCAGTGTTGTAAGGTGACAGTAGTCTATAAGATGAATGCGTGGTATGTATTTGGTGGTGAGGTGAAAGTAGTCTGTAAGACGAATGTGTGGTCTGTGTTTGGTGTTGAGGTGACAGTAGTTTGTAAGATGAATGTGTGGTCTGTGTTGTTCCTGAATGGCAGAAACTGTTACTCTGGTTGTCTGTTTTTGGTTGTTCTGGGTTATTTAATTAAGCAGCAGAACAAGCTCAGCCCTCACACTGCAGAATCAGGCGGTGTACTCCCACGTTCCAGGGAGTGTGTTAGAATGTGCCAGAATAGGGTGACACAGCTCTATGGTTCCCTCCGTTGCACATGTACTACAGTCCATTATGGTGATATGTGAAAACACAATTGTAAGAGGCAGCCGTGTTTAACCACTGGGGTTTTGATGGTGCGATCTGGGCTTTTATGACAAAGAGAAAAACCATAATGCTTTCTTATCTTACTGGAATGAAGACCCAGTACTACAATGTCGATGCTTCCTAACACCGATAACATTGTAACATGGTGTGACTTTGGAACTTTTCTTGTGCATTAACGCCTGTGTATATGATCCCCCTCTGCGGTCCCTCTGCGATTCCCTGTGCGGTCCCTCTGCGGTCTCTGTGTGGTCCCTCTGCAGTCCCTCTGTGGTCCTCTGTGCGGTCCCCTCTGTGGTGTGTCTGCAATCACCCTGCGGTCTCTGTGCGGTCCCTCTGTGGTCCCTCTGTGGTCCCCTCTGCTGTCCCTCTCCGATCCCCTGTGCGGTCCCTCTTCAGTTCCCTATACGATCCCCGTGACCCTTTTCTTCTGTTCTTTGTCTTCACAGGCAGAACCTGAGGGCTTTTCACACTTCCATCTGTACGTTTGTGCCGCCTTCCTGGTGAGATGGAGGAAAGAGATTCTGGAAGAAAAGGATTTTCAGGTAATTGCTGGTGCGATCCGTCCCCTGTGCGCACGCCTGCATGTCCCATGGCTCTTTGGCGCTGTCGTTATTAACTCCTGGAGTCACGGGGTCAGTGGCGCTGCATTAACATGATGACAGCGACAGCTGCTGTAAGGTGACATTGCCTGCTTCCCATGGCCCCTCCACCCACCCCCCGCTTTCGTCGCATCCCTTGTGTGTAGCGTGAGGGGTGTGGGGGTGTCAGACAGGCTCCTAATGGTGCAAGCATGTGTGCGAAGGCTTTTGACTTTGGCCTGCCCTCCTCCCTGCTAGGCCGAACTCCGCAGTGACAACATGCTTCTGACACACAGGGAGACATGCAGATTCTCTGTCACTAGAGGGCACTCCAGAGCTCCCTGTCACTCAAACCCGGAACAGCTCGTTCCTCACAAGCGATCTATCCCAGCGTGAACCAAGCGCATGCCCCCAAAATCCAACCAGTACTCTTCATGTATCCTCACTGTCCATTAACTCATCGTCATCCTGCCCCCTCCATGTCTCTGTCTGGCTAGTTGATGTCCATTCCTGTCCGTGTCTCTACATCCATCTTGTCCTCCTCTTCCTGTTATACACTGGTTCCATCATTGCCTTTTTGGCCCACGTTCTCCGTGCACGGACTGTCTGTCTGCGGCACAGTACTCTCTGTCGATCCCAATCTGCAGCAGCAGGTTGCACTGAAAGCCAGTGGACAGCTGACACAGCGGGAACCACCCCCCCATCCTCCGGCATGTTTTATAGTTGAGTTGGATTCCCCCATTCTGGTCGGACACACCAACTAAACCTGGTAATTAGCGGATTAATGTGTGTTTGAGCAGGGAAACCTGCAAACTTTGTTGCCGTCTGGTATTGGGGATTCCCCCCCCCCCCCCCACATATCCCCTGCTAGGTTTATCGGTGACACTGAGCATTTATAGAATCAGTCTGGAGTTACGGGTTTATGTGCTGATATGTGGAGTAGAATGATAAGACTCTGCGGCGCTGCTTTCATAGGTCCTTAACAGCATCGCGTTCCCCGAGTTTGCCGGCTGATGATTTGAGAGATTCATTTTTGATTCTTTTTTTTCTGCTTTCCTCCGACATTCGGAAAGTCCGCTGAGGAAGTCAGACCCCAGAAAGCCCATGGCACGGGGCGAGAGCCTGACTTCAAAGTCGCTGTGTGGTGGGAGGGGATTATATTAATGCTCGTGTTGCTTCGCATGGGCCGCATCCCGGTTAGCTTGGGTCCAGTCCCGCAGTGATCCCATCCCCCCGTCCATTCCACGTTCCATACTGGAGGCCCGGCTCCATTTAATCTGTGCCTTGAAGTGGGCAGCAGGTAATGACATCATGCAGACGGTCGCTGCTGGCTTCGGAAGGCTGACTCTGGGGTCTCGAATTCGACACAGTACTGTACCGGCTGGGTCAGGCTCCTGGAACGTCAGCTGGTTGCCCCGCCCCCCCCACAAAGACGACCAAAATCCCTCCGTCACCCATGAGCCGGTGTCACCTCGACGATGGCTTTGAACTTACGCGTGCGTCATCTGGCTGATATTCTCTTCAAATCTGCAAGCTCCACCTCACCATCAGAGTCGTTTACCGGCCGGCAAGCCCTGTCTGATGCAGGTCACCTGGGGTACACTTGGGTCCTCCAAGTAACCCCAACATGAACTTCGGCTGGCTTCCAGGAGACCACGGATCAGACACGCACCAGTCTGATTTCCGCATCTCATGACTAATGAGTAGGCTTCCCTGGTTTAGGAACGTCCCCCCGTCATCATGTACTGTGGCTCCGCCCACAGAAATCGGCTCGCTGTGTGTCACAGGGCACAGTGTTGCCTGCATCAGTCTGTACTGAGCTTTCCCGTCTGATCCTTCCCTGAACACTGTGGACATCTCACCTGGGATTGAACCCGGGGCCACTCTGATCAAGGGTCTTCCACTCTCACATGCTGTCACGCCGTCCTGCCGCCTCTACCAGAAGCTCCAGCGGTACCGTATCCCTCCCATTGTCACCATGAGTGATTGCCGATGTGATGAAGTCTGCCACCCCCATGCCTGACCTGCCCGTTCCTCTTCTCTTCGCCTGCTGTGAGCCCCCACAAAGGGGATTCCCGGGGTCATGATTTTCCAGGGGTTAAATGTCCACGGCTTAAGGGCTGCATTTCACACCGCGGGACTGCTGTCCGGCACAGCCTGGACGCCTTCCAGCGTTCCTAAGCAGCGTACAGAGACGAGCCAGGTTGGAGGTCAGCATCCTGTGGAATCAACGCTTAGCATGTACATCATTCTTCCTCTCCGCCATGGCACCGATCCATTACCTGGGTCTCTGACGAATGTCCGATTCGCATCTGGACTCCTACCGGCTGCGTTTTCGATGGATTTCCAGTGGCGAGTGGAAATTCAGCCACAGGGTTCTTTGAAGGTTTGTAGTGGCACCGCCATTACCAACGTCTCGGCCTGCTGTTCAGTCGGAGAACTATGAGCACGCGTTACAGAACTCGGCCTTACAGTGTCAGCTCTGCGTGGCACTTCCCCCCCCCACCTCTTTATCCGGGACGCACCCCGAGCCCACCTACATCGCTAGCAATGTTCTCCGTGGGATTCGGCAAACCTCAGTGTCACAGAGAGTTAAATTAGTTGTTGTCTCTCAGTGAACAGGGGCCCACGCGTCAGTGTCTGGAACGCCCGGAGAATAGCGGCTTTATTACACCATGAAATGCTCATGATATTTCCGCCTTCATGGGCCCAGTCTGATGATCCTAAAGTTCCCTGGTTGTCTCTCCAATTTTGTCCACTGGTTGTCTCTCCAATTTTGGCATGTTGAGTTTAAATCAAATAATCAACATAAACAACATTTTTTCCCCCCATAATTCTGTATTTTTCCCCATTTTTCTGCATTGTAATGAATATAATGATGTGTGAAAGTCGCCCCAAGCAGGGGTTTGCGCACTCTGTAATAGAAGCAGTTGGTTAAACAATCTTTCCATTACCACCGGTACCTTTGGTGTGGCGTTTGATTATGGAACCTGCCAGGTACTAGTTGACTTTGACCTTAATTCAGTTTGCTTCTACAAAAACTACGTCTGGGGAGGTTTAAGAGTGGAAAGCCGGAGTGAGGATTTCCAGTGTTCACATGAAGCCTTCATTATACAGCAAGAGCTCGGCCGCCCCTAAGGTCTCGTTCAGCGGGGGTACCGAAGTCCATCTGGTCTCGTCAACAAACCGTGGCTAGCGACTTTGTGTTGTTTCTGTTCATGCTGGTCTTTCATGGTGTCCAGCTTTTATGCTCTTTCTTTGTGTTATAGGTATGAAGGGGGTGTGAAGTTACAGTCTGTACAGTGAAGGAGGGGGCTAGGAGAGCGGTGGGGGGCACCATTTTCTGAAGGTGGTGTTATGGTACCCCTGGAAGTGAGTGGGCTGTGCTGCAAACGGGGCGACCAACAGCCATTGGATGCTGTTTCACACAGTCACAAGCCCGTTCACTCCGGTTGGCTGCCGTCTTATTGGCTTATGGTGTTTTGGTGCAATTATACTGATTGATGAAATTCCAGCTCCGTGGAAGCCAGTAGGAGCTAAGAGGAAGTGACACGGTTGGGGAAACTCCGACATTCCTGTCAGCTGCGGTCACTGCCCCTTATCCCAGACTCGTTGCTGATGAACTGAACATGGGTATTGAACAAATGCCTTGGGACTAATTTGGAAGTTAATTTCGGTTCCAATGTAGCGGTTAACACTAAGCTATTAGTATTGTGTAGTAGGAGAATGAGACAGTTACTGGAATTTCTTCTGGAAAGGGAAGAAGGAAGTGGCAGTTATCCTGACGTGCTGGGGGGCTCTGGGAAAATACTGGCTGGACATCTGTGATGTCTCACACATCTCCTTCATACAGCATTATGGATGTTGTATGAATTTATGTTGAGCAACATTCTGAGGGTGTGGTCTCGGTGTGATTCGGCCTCGGTCCGTGCTGGTCTCGGTGTGATTCGGCCTCGGTCCGTGCTGGTCTCGGTGTGATTCGGCCTCGGTCCGTGCTGGTCTCGGTCTGTGCTGGTCTCTGTGTGATGACACTGGGTGTGTGAGTGCATGTAGGTGTCAGTTTACCTGCTCTCTGTCGAGTGTCCATTAAACATTCCCTTAATGAAGGTAGAATGACCCTGCCCTCCCCCCATCCCACTTGTCTCCCACATGGTAACTGATTATCTTTGCTCGCTTACTGCCTGGTTACATATCCACCACCAGCCGCTCTTAATGGCTCGTCATCTTGCACACACGCACCTTATCTGCCACTCCTGTACCTCTTCCTTGACAGTCGCCAGCTCGCTGTCTGCCCTTATCGGGCCGCCGCGGGAAACTCGCGGGCTCCACGCCCTGAAAAAAATTCAATCACCTAAGCAGATAAGAGAGCAAATTGAAAGGGAAGCCTGGGAGGAGGGGAAAAAACTGATTTCACAGTTCGAGCTAAGAGGGTAATTTAGGAGACCCTGATTTACCTGATGGTGATTAGAAACTGCTCCAACTTTAATAGTCCAGTGAAGGAGCCTCCTGTATCCAGGATAATTCCATGATTTTGGAAAATTGATGTAGGTTAAAACACTCTTGAGGTGAAGGAGCACATGGTCTGAACTGACCCAGAAAAAATGGAGAGACGTGTTTATTTTCTGCTGTTGGGAAGGATATGGTTGTTCCTTTAAGATCAAGGCTTAATGACGTCCTCCCTGGGCAGCACATTTAACTACAGTTCTATTAAGTTAGCCATCAGAAAAGTCTGAGGAGATCCGTCCACTGCGTCTTAATTCGACGAAAACCCCAGTTCAATCACCTTTAATTGTTTTTTGAGATCACTCATGAGTTTCCTGCAGAGTTTTCACTTGTTAAGGAAGCACAGCCATTCTCAGATGTGTGACAAATGGTCACGTGACCCTAAATGCCAGCCTCTCTGTGAATGACCCTAAAGCTAAAATCTCTACATCGCCGTAATGAAATTTCTCTGTCTGTTGTTTTATATCTTAATGCCTCAGGGTCTGAGTCACAGAACGTCGCTGTTCATCGCGCATGTGCTTTGCTAGGCTCATTTTTCTGAGTGAGATTGTGGGTAGATAAGCAGATATCGGACTATGAACAGTCTGTACTGGTCGTCTGAGACCATTAGAGAAATAGGGATGTATATTCGCAGCAGACCAGCAATATGTGAATTTTACTCAAACAGATCATAGATCGAAATCCATCGTCGAACCAGAGGGCAGAGGGTGTGGTGTGAGGTTACTGGGTTTGTCATGTGAGTGGCAAGCTGGAGCCAGCCCCATCCTCCCCAGCCGCCATCTCCTTGGAGCACCTGGACCATTTTGCTGGCCCATAATGCCATTCCACTTTGTGCTACGCCACTTAATTGCCCGTCGATTCCGCAGTGAAAGCAGCCCGTTTTGTGTAGCTGAATAGTGGACGCCCGCAGGTGGCCTGTTTGGAAAAGGCTGACCCTTGCTCACTGGCCTATTGAGGGAATTTACAAATGACCGGCACTTAGCCGCCAATGGCCACTTGATTATTCTTTTATTATTTTTCAAACAATCTCCTTTTATGGGCAGGTAATTGCTTCTACGGCAGGATCATACGGCTGCAGTTATTACATCAGAAAAGGGTTTGAGCATTACTGCAGAGGGAATGAGTATTACAGTGCAGGAATGTCGACTTTCTGAAGCACATTCCACGTCATAAATCTGAGGGCTGCTAGCTGCTTGGCTGGCCTGTTACATACCTCACCCCTCATGCTGGTGATCTTCTCCCCAACGACAACCTCTTCTTTGCAGCAACAGTTTCAGATCAGTTGCAATTTCTTAAAAGGATAGCCTGATATTCTATAGGAATTTCCTTCTAAATCAATGAATTTGGGAGGATGACCTGTTCTAATGATCCAGATCTGATAAGTTCAGAGGTGATGCTCTCCTGATGTTCCAGATCTTAGTTCAGAGGTTATGCTCTCCTAATAATCCAGGTCTGTTAAGTTCAGAGGTTATGCTCTCCTAATGATCCAGGTCTGCTAAATTCAGAGGTTATGTTCTCTTGATGATTCAGGTCTGCAAAGTTCAGAGGTTATGCTCTCCTTATATTCCAGATCTAGTAAGTGCTGGAGTTGTGCTCTCCCAGTGATGTGACTATGAATTCAATGGCTGGCCTTTCCTTGTGATCTAAATCTAATGACTTCTGGGGTTAGGGTTCTCCTTATGAACTGAAGTTAAAGTATTTGATGAGATTCCTATGCTGAACTTTGGAGATACATTATGGGAATAATTTATCATATGGTACTCTGGATACTTTCAGGCAAATGACCATTGTGCAGTTGAATTGGTTTTTTTGGTGTGGGAATGATGGGTCCTTCTGGGGACATTCCAGATTTAAGTAACATTCTCTCTGCTCACCGTCTCCAGGACCTCTTGGATCTTCTGAAGCTGTGTTCTGTGTGACTGTTTAAACAGAGCCATTTCTGTCATCTGTTACATGAGATTCAAGATTTATTGTCACATACGCAGGAAGGAGCACTGTGAAAACCTTACGGCACGGTTGCAGGAGAAGGGAGGGTTACAGGGGGGTCAACAGGACAGATAGTCATGCAATAAGAGTCAAACGGATGACTGTTTTCTCTCCCTTAATTTGTTGTTAAGGCATTTCTCGTATTCTTTTTGATGAACATTTTAAATGTAGCTGAAGGATAGCAGATCATCTCCTATCAGACTCCACTTTCAGCAGGTTGTGTTATTGCTCCCTCAGATGGTCTTAGACCAGTGAGAGCGACCTGCAGCTTCTGGCTGCTGTGGATTGATAAACCTAAACTCCTCCTACCGGACTAAAAGGTCTAAGAGCCACCCCCACCCCCCCTTGCATGCATCCCTGATTTCTTCCGTCATTCACACTCCATTTAATACTCCACCCCCCCACCCATTAATATGTCCTCCCAGACCCTTTCATTGCTACACCATCACTATATTGTAGTCTATAGTGTAGTTGTCGGTAGTCTAGTCTAGCATGGAATCAACCTCTATGGTCTCGTCAGTCAGAGAGTAGTGATCAGTAGTCTAGTCTAGCGCGGGATCATCCTTTGTGGTCTCATCAGTTGGAGAGCAGTTGTTAGTACTCTGGTCTAGCACAGAATCGTCCTCTATAGTCTCATCAGTCCAAGAGTAGCGCAGATTTGTTCACTATGATCTCAAATTTCTTTGTTCCTCTATTAGTTTGCCTGCAGTCCTTCATCACAGACTGTGCATCACCTCCATCTTCCCATGATGCCCCAGACAAGACCAGCTGGCTCATAAATGCTTGATAAGTCAGTTTCTCTGTGGAGAATGTGTGTAGAGACCCTCTGTGTTTTTGTTTGTACTCTCCCTTCCTTTTGACAGACAGATGTGTAGAACATCTGGCTCTCACTATGCCCACATCTTTGTGGGATTTTGGGTTTTGTTTTTGGTTAAAGAGCGACATGTGGCTTTCAAATCTATTTAAAATTGAAAAGACTAATAATTTAACCTGTCTTGATTGTAATTTGCTGCAGTGACGTGGAGGTACGTGAATCTGTGTTGGTGGTTCTTTGCGTTTGTTAAGATGCTCTTTCTGATCGGAAGGTCACTAGATCAAATCCCAAGGTCCGCAGAGTGGTTTGACCATTGGGCCTTTGAGTGAGGCCCTTAATTACAATCAGCCCCGCTTCCTCAATTTTCACAAAAAATTATGAAACTGCTATTGGGAATACAGATGACCGAGACCCAGCAGAACGTCTGAGGGAATGTTGGTGTGATACCCACACCTTTCTTTTTCACTGCCCAAAAGGACACTGCCTGCCATCCCTTTGTGCGTCTTGTTGTCTCTATCCATTTTTAACTTCAGGGGCCTTTATCGAAGCCGGCCTGTGCCGCTGGGCTGCCGGGCGATAATGGAGCCTGTAAATATCCCCCATTTCTGGTTCATAGCGGACTGTAATCAAACCCCCGTGAGAAAAGGTGCCTTTTATGTGCTCGTGAAGCTAATTAATGTGGAGTGAAAATGGCTTCAAGGCCAACATTTTCTCACCGAGAGCAGGGTTGAATTTATCTTGCATGGGGACCCACTCTCAGGCTGAAAGAGCTTATTCGGTTGGTCTTTTTATGTTAGATGCAGTTTCCGGACAGGCTTTTGTTTTACTATGGATGTCCGGGAGCCGCCCAGTTCCTACGGGCACGTTGGAGGGGCTGAGGCTGAAAGGAGCGGCATCTTGTTGCCGTGGGCCAGGTTGACGACCCAGTGCCTTTTCAGGGGTCCTCTGGAGGGCAGGCAGATGACTGGCAGCTGTGCTTCAGAGTGCAGGACCGTGGAAAACTACAGAAATGCCTGCTGAGTCAGTTCCCGAAGTTCAAGGCTCCATGGCCTTACTTGTTCCATCTCGGTGTGGATTGGCCATCACACACATCGTGGTCACTGGGGTCCTGGAGGTCTCTTCCTTTGTGGGGGGCTAAAACACCTGACTTCAGTGAGAGAGTGACATGTCAGTTTCTCATATAGAACGTGCTGTAGAGGTTATGTACCGATCGACCCGTTCCTAGTAAAGGTCTCACATTACAGAGTTGTGTTATACCATCGTATTTTCATGTTTTATATGACAGAAATCTGTTCTGTCTCAAGTAGCCTGTTAATAAATGCTGAAGATTGGGTTCAGTGTTATTCTCTTATTATTATTGTTATTCTGTGATATGGAGACGCCTTCAGTGTGACCTGGATTCAGTAGCTTCTTAGCTTAGGTACTGTTCTGTAGGGTTCTCCAAAGGGTCTCACCCGGGATTGGACTTGGGGTTGGCACTGTGGCTGTAAGTTTATATCCGTAAGTACCTTGTTTCTCCTTTGGGTCCCCTGGCTGTAGCCTTCGCCAGAGGGAATCGATTTCCACGTGGTTGGGATGCCCTTGTTTCTGTGGCGACGGTGTTTATTACCTGAAAAGTTCCCCGCCGGCTTCAGAGGTAGAGGACACTATGAGAACTTTGAAGGGCTACCTGTCCTTTGCGGGGCTACCTGTCCTTTGCGGGGCTACTCCCCCCCCCAGCAAGGCACCCATCTCACAGGCTGATCTTACCATTTCTCTAATGTGATCGTTCTTTTGTTTTTGCACTGAGAAGGTCAGCCCTCGCTTTGAATCCATGGTGTCACACCGATGGCAGACCAGGACAGACATCCCGACTCTGTTTAGCAGGCTCTGTGCTGTCATTAAAGCCATTTGGACCCCTCTTAGACTCTTAAGTATGCTTTTTGGATTTCCACCCTGAAACAGACCAAATGGCCGTCTGCATTTTGTCAGAAGGGGGCGTCCGCCCTGCCATGAGCGCTGCCTCTGTCTCTTGCTAATGGCCGCCATTCTCTATTTCCCACAGGGACTCATGATCCTGTTGCAGAACCTACCCACAATGCACTGGGGCAACGAGGAAGTGAGCGTTCTCCTGGCAGAGGCGTACAGATTGAAGTTTGCCTTTGCTGACGCCCCGAATCACTACAAGAGATGAGGCTTGCCCCCTCCCCCCCTCCCCCGTGGTACTGCTGAATTCTAGGTGTCATCTCCTGGCCTCTTCAAGCTGCACAGCTGTAATAAGATTCAAAGTGTGCTTTTTCGGGTTCTGTGTGAAGGTCTTACCGATGCCTTTCAAGTCCCTGTTTTTTCTTATATTTCAAACATGTTTCCCATTATCTGCACCGCTAATCTGTACTAGGCTACCCGAAATAGATCCATACATGCAGAACCACAGCTTACGTTGACGCGATCAACGCTATGACACCATCCGCACATTAAGGAGATTCTTGGTAACAGTTTGCGAGGATTCTGACCTCAATTGGCCACGAGAGTGCAAAACATGCTCATCGGCCTGCACTCTGGTTGGTCAGGATCGGCCGTTACTAAGGGCTGTGGCTGTAGCCAGCTTTGATTGGCTAGTGCTAATCAAGCCCGCCTGCTTTCCACCAGCCCAGCACCTGACGCCCCTTTGCCCGAAAGGACCTCCACTCCGCCGCTGCTCCTCTGTGAATGCAGTGATGGCAGTAATATCTGATCGAAAGCTGCAATCAACACCTCAACCAGATCCTCCATTAGAAAGTTTTGTGTTCAAGTGAATTCTTTGCAAAGGACTACCTCAGAATGGAGTCAGGACCCACCCAGCGATACACTGAAGGGAGCCAGGCGGTGACCGTCATCCTCATGCCAACCCCTCCAACATGGCCGACCGCTTCACTTTCATCTAACCTGACTGCTTTACTCCTGTTTGTCGTGGAAGCAGACATTCGTAACAGAAACGAAACCGGTCAGCCGAGATCTCTGGTCAGGTAATCCTGAAACTGCGCGCGTGAAGGAGAACTCGCAGCTGTGTGAAAATCTGCCGTGTGTCCGGGCAGCTTTTGTGTAGTATAATAACATTTTGAGTTTTGCATTATGGTTTTAAAAAAAGAAAAACAATTTTGTCATCTGGCTTTGAATTTATTTACAGCTTCGACTAATTTTCCTGTTCGTGGTGGAGAGAAATTGCACTTGACAAGATTCTGTTTTCTTCAGTTTTTTCTAACCAGTTACATTCTGTGATTTTTTTTTAATGTTATATACTGTTTACATGTTATATATTATATGGTGCCTGATGCCGTGCAATTGCATCATAGATAATCTTTACAATCACGTGATGTGGGCTCATTGAATGAGTTGCGCGCTTAGTTTGGGAGCCTCTGCATTCTGCTCCCGTCTGGACGAGTAAGCAGTCGGGTGGAACAGATACAGGATCCTGAAGCAGACGGTACCCGTGAGGACGGGGCCCGGGTTTCCCTGGCAACGAGAAGCAGTCATCTCCATGGACCCGGCCTCATGTTTGGGCCCACGGGCTGACATGCTGCTCACCAGAACCGGAATCCCCCTCCCCCCCACACTTTTTTCTTTTTTTTTTTTTTTTTTTAAATGTGTTTTTCCTGGGTTTATTTGTTTTGTTTCGTTTTGTTGTTCTTTGTTCTTGGCTGAGCAGTATTGAAACATAGATGTTTTGGGCACCATTTAATAGGAGGCTGTTTTCAGGAATGACATGATGAGTTTGGCTTACACTGAGGTGACCACGAACGGCGTCCCTGAATGGGCACCTGTGATGGGCCGTCTGTACATAGAGTAAATGTGTAAATAAATTCTATACCACGAAAGGGCTCACGTGCTGCCGTCTTTCTCACAAACAGAGGCTCTGAACATGGGTTGCAATGCTCTGCTCATTTGGAGACGTGCAGCTCAGTTGGGCCACAATGCGTGGTCTTGCTGGCCACCCCCTGACGTTTGCTTCGCCTGGATGGAATGTGCTGTGAGTTACTAATCACGGCGGCGTTCTTCAGCTTCAGTGGCATGCTGGGAAAGCCCATTTGGGCGGGAACTCCGGGGAATTCACTCACTTGCTATGTCACCGGTGTGGAACTGGTGTAACAGGGATATGCCACACAGCGGTGCAACTATGCATGTCGTAATCACGACCATAATCGGTGGGCTTTTCTTTCAGGCCACGCTCGAGCGTCTGCACCATGATAGGATAGAGCCTGGGGGGAGGGGGGCGTCGCTGCTGTCATCAATCCTTCTTTTGAAAAAGGTTTGCAGTTACTTCAGTGGGTTTGGAAGTGTGTAACCATGTGAGTAACCTTGAGATCTGCATCCAGCCTCCCTCCCTGAAACAAGCGTTTGATGCCTTTCAATGAGAAGAGAAATAACCTTAATTTATGAAAAAGTATCCATCCATAAGTGGTTGTCCTGGTCATGGTTGGGGAGCGGGCAGCTTGCAGGTCACACGCACATCACACGACATCATTCATATCTGTCTGTTTGGCACAAACAGAACAGTTATTTCAAACATGCAGAACTTTCTCCCAAATCCCAATGTCTGTTTCTTGGGTTTTCCCGATATCGGCGGTGGGGGGGCAGCTTTGAGGGAGGGACTGTCTGTTTCAAAGATTGATTTTTTTTTTCTTGAATTAGGATGTACTTCACTTACATCTGGAGTATATGAGGGATGTACTTCTCGTTTCAAAGACATGATTTTAACGTAACATTCAGTATATTTGACTTCTCTGAGAATACAAACCAGCAAATGTGATACACGGTAAAGCTTTTAAGCTTCTAAAAATACCAGACAGCATAATTATTAATTATTTGAAGAAAAACTCAAAGGAGACCTCTCCTTCTACGATGTACTGAGCAGGAGAGACGGGACAAAATCCAGGTGCTGTTACATTTGTTTACTTAGGTATTTTTATTGATTTTACATTCAAGCTCCAAGCCCGTTACACAAGGCTGCTCAGAGCGTTTCATTTGCATGTGTGAATATAATTTTGTTCCGAGAATAGAATATGCAAAATAATGAATATGTGCTTGTCAAAAGAACAATGTACCATTGTTTGAAATAGAGTGTTTTGGATGCCGTATTAGTACGCTGGGTTCCGTGGCTGTTTGTTGGGTTCACAGTGTGCCGAGGTGTCCGCTGCCAGCTCCGCGGGCCTTAATTGACCTGATCTCCCTGGTTGCGCTCTGGGATGGCACACTCCGTTGAGAGGCAGAGGATCCCAGCAATTAGTCGTGATTTCCCGCGCCGGGGGAAGTGACAGATTGCATTGCAGGGACGTCGCTCGCCTACAAATGTCACCCCTCCACCCGACGACCTCGTTTCCCGCCTCGAGTTCCCCTCGCCTGCTAATTGTGCGTGGAGCAGATTTAGCGAGTGAGCCCTGGAGGAGGGTGAGCAGGGGTGAGTGCTGCGCTCGGGGAGGCCGCTGCCGGGAAGTGGGCCGACCGCACCATCTCCCCCCTCCGGCAAGGCCATGGTTCCACCGACGGGCCTAAATGGACCCGAGTGGAGCTGGACTGGAACAACAGTGCGCCATAAGCTGTAAGTATAAAATGCCTTTTTCCCATGAGCTTCGTAGTTTGTTACAGCAAAATCACAGAAAACCTAATAGTAGAAAACTTGAGGATAAAACCTTTCACTGCATGGGGCGGGGTACATTGCTCGCTGCTCTCCTCCACTCCTCCAGCAGGAGGCGCTGTTTGCTTCATTTTGTCTCCCGTCAGCACGTGTACAGTTAATATCTGGGAAGATTGTTGTTTATGCTTACTCCAAGGTCTAATTAGTCTAGTTTTGTTTTTGTCTAAACTCTCCTCTGGAGAATATGCTGTCTTGCATTCAGTAATCAAGGCTTCTTTTCCGCTGTGTTTTCCAGCTGTTTCCGCTAGAGTCTCTTACCTTTAGACGAGATAAAAGCATCTTGTCAGCACTGCCACAAAATATTTCCCAGCCTTCATTGATTGTAATCCTCTTGCCGCATCGCTCTACCCTAACCCTCTAATAAATGTCAGCCTTTATTGATGGGCTCTGTGCTCATTAAGTATGGATTTTTAATTTAATTAAGCAGCCGAATGAAGATGTCTCATTGTCTGAGATGTTCTTTAAAATCCTCGGAAGTCCTTGGGGTTGGTCTCCTACCTGCTGTGACCGCAGGATTCAGGAATGCAGCACTCAAACTCTAATGTCAAGGTCATTTTTTGATGTACAAACACTGCAGTCTTATTTACTTATGATTAACTTCTTTGTGAAGCTGATGTTTTACTTGTGTTCCAGGTAACAGACCTACATTGACCGATGCTTTTGTTAAGGTTAAAAAGAATAAATTCTTTTATACTTGTTGGGGGTCAGTTAATACAGCAAAATTTTTATGGTGGAGAAACTCCATCTGAATACCGTCTCATGGGTTCAGCAGGGCACATGCTAGGCTTGGAAATCCGTCCGTTTACATAATTTGTGTTCAGAGCAATGCTGGCCTTCAGCTTCTAAAGGGGGGGAGAGCAGGGTGGACCTCCAATAGGAAATTGGCCTTGTTCTCTGAGACGTAGCTAAATGACTTCGCACAGCTGCATGATGAAAAACTTTGGCCTAATAAGAATTAGCTATTTAAAGAAGACGTACGACTCGCCTGCGTATTTCAGAGACGATCACGCAGGAGAAATCGTGACAATGCTTTATTAAGAGCACTTAAGCGCAGTAGACTTGGATCACTGCGGTTAAAGCTTTGCTCCATTATTTAGAGGGTAATAAGTCGTTCGCTCCCCACTCGCTCGTTGCTTCGTTCAGAGACCATGGAGACAGTGACTTGTGTTCCTGATCCGGTCTTTTTCTTTCTTTTAAAGACGCAGTGCCGCTGCGTTTACGCGCCAGTGTTCATGCGCCCCAGCCCGCTCCTTCCCCGTGAGACTCTGCTAAGCGACGGCATGTTAACTGCCGGACTGCGCTAATGTCCCTGCACGCATTTGTCCCAAAAAACTCAAGTGGCTTATATTTACTCTGAAAAATTGCTCACTGGGGAATCGGGAGCCAAAGTGCTTACGGTGACCGTGAACTGTTGGCGTGCGCCGCCGTAATAATTTAAAATATCTTGCGATGGTGTTTATTTATTGCTCGCCATCCTGGACCAATGTGCGCCCAGGGACTCTCCCACTGCCCTTGTGCAACCGGTCTCCTCAATACTTGTAAAACTCTGCGGGGCGGAACCGCGTCGACTCAAGCCCCAAAAGGCCTCTTAAAAGCTGCCTTTCAACCATTTATCTGTGGATCCCCTGTGAGATATATTTTTTTTTTATTTCTCTACTGGGTTGATAACAATTATTCTGCGATTGAATTCCGAATCGGAGACCTATTCACCAGGTCTGACTCCCAGGTAGTAGTTTTCGGAAGCCGTGAAATCCCACCCTGTGCTCTTCATGGCCAAATGAAATTAGTTTTTTTTTTTTTTTTTTTTTTTTACCTCGATAGTAAAATGGCGGCTTTAATGTGACTTGTCGGAGGATGCCGCCTTTCCTCCTGGGGAGTCTCTGTGAGAGCTCGCTCATGGCAGCAGTGTCTCTGCTTATGAAACTTCCCAAAAATGTTCAGGAACTTGGAGTCTTTTAAGAGTTTGGCTGATGCCTTCTGAGCCCATGAAATTCTTGTGACAGGAGACATCTATACAGAGCAGCTATTCCAGGGCAGCTCCACTCCATGCCGCGTCCACTGCAGTCGGAGTCACGCCCAGCCTAACGTGGCAGTGAAACCAACAGTGCATTGGCTGCAACAGTGCAGGGTCATGTGACTGGGGTGATGTCACAGCAGGCAGACTAGTTACTGGTGACCATATAGAGGCATGGTGTATAGGCTGCACAACTGCAAAGTGATGACTTGAATCCCAGGCCTCTAAAGAACCTACAGAACTGCTGTTACATCCAAGGTATGGATATTCATGTGACACTCTCTCATTTAGTGCCGCCTGTTACTCTTTTTAATTCAGTGCTTCCTGACTGTAAATGTCCTTGCCGTCCCATCGAAGAAGCTGAATAATTCACACTGTTTTTGAGAAACAGAGGAGAAAGGGAGTATTGTGGGAATAACACAGCCCATTATGAATTGGTGTTACGGCCGGCTGGGGGGGGGGGGGGGTTTATAAATGTGTGTGGTGGAGGGTGGATAACCCCCAACTCGT
>JAODJX010000065.1:33583679-33604634 GCA_026776945.1 Isichthys henryi
TCTTTCAGGAAATCAGAGTGTGGGCAGCTCTCACAGGAGTCTTTCAGGAAATCAGAGTGTGGGCAGCTCTCACAGGAATCATTCATGTGTGGCAACCATTTTATGCACAGCTTATAACTCGTATTTTTCTGATTTATATAAATGCAAACACTGGTATGGAGAAATGAAGACATCGAACAGGGGGGTCGTCAGGAGCAGGAGAGGGTTACGCTGCACACACCCCCTACACTCAGTTATATGGCCCCGTGACTTTCCAGTTCTCACAAAAGTAATTACTCTGTTTATAATTCGGTGTAACCGCTACATTTCCTGATCCGCTCTGAGCTGTGTGAGCTAAGGCTGATGGGAAAATTACTGTAAGTTTTTAAAATCACTCCAAACATGAGAGAGCGTAAAAGCGACACTCTCAGCCACGCCTCCCCCTGGAGGTGAGCTCACGTCGATCCAGTTCTACATGACAACCATTGAGTCTGTTCTTTGCACGTCCATCGCAGTCTAGATCAGCTACTCAACGAGACACACACAGACTACAAAGGACAATGAGGTCACCGAAAGGATCACTGGCCCCTATCTGCCCACCCTCCAGCACCTGTACGCCTCCCAAGTCAATAAATGTGCAGGAGCAATCATTGCTGACCCTTCACACCCCGGTCACAAACTCTTTCAATTGCTCCCATTTGAGAGGTGCTGTAGATCACTGCACGCCAAAACAAGCCAACAAGCCGAGTATCCACTCACCGTCACGCTCACGAGCAGCTGACTGGCCTCAGCCTGTCACTTAACTTCTGTATCTAACGGTTTTTACTTTACATATGTCTGCACATACAGTAATTTGTTGTCCTGTAGATTCAGTTTTTAGAAAATAGCTCTCCTACGTTTTTAATACTCCACTATGTGAATATAATTTAGCATTGGCACAGTAACTGGAATCAGAGTCAAATTCCTTGTATGCCTTAGCATACTTAGCCAATAAAATGATTCTGTTTGCGATTTTGATCCCAGGTGGACGGCTGTGACGAGGAGAAGCCAGTGATCCGCTGATCTCAGGTACGGTAAATTCCCAACCCTGACATGGCAGCTCACGTGAGCGTTTCAGTTACTGGCCTGCATCTAATCATTAGCACTGTCATGCCTCCCAGACATGCTGCAGGACGCCTTGTTTTGATGGCATATTCAAAAGCAATGCTATACCATTTTTTAAATGATTTTAAAATTTGTCAACCTGGGAGGGCAGGTATGATGGCACAATAAGCTTCATCACTAAGGATGCATGGATGTCCTCTAGTGACCTGGAGAATCCCTGAAGGTGTATGTGAGTGCGTGTGTGCGTACACCAGTGCAGATGCTGCCACTCTGAAATAAGGGTGTGTGTGTGTCTTTAGGTTATATAATAGGAATCGGTTTAAAGGTATCTGATGGGTGAACACATTTTTGGGGATTTTCTGCTCGTGCTTTGGGTTAAATTAGCATTTTATTAAATGCTGCTTATATAATGGGAGAGATCGGCACCAGTACCACCTATACCAGACGATTCTTATAAAAGTCCACAAGAGTGGATGAGAAGAGAGAATTTGGGCACTGATGTCAATCCCTTACTTACACTTTAAAGACATTTGGATGTTTGATGCTCACATACTTTGGGGGCTCGTTATAAGAATCGTATTAGACATGACAAGAAGAACATTCCGGAAGCGGACAAAAAAAATAGCCATTGGAATAATGGTAATTGACTTCATGAAGCTTTAATTTTGTATTATTTCATTTTCTCTCATCAGATGAACTATGGCTGATTGAAACTGCAGTGAATTAGCAGGCGAGATTTTGGAGGGCTTGGGTCTCTGCGAGCTGGTAATAGGACAGAGCGGTCCGTCTTAAATGAGCTGCCGGCCATTAAGTGTAATGTGCAATTAAATATTTATTTGACTTTGTCGCCGTGTTTAATTATGGTTACTTATGGGGTGTCAGGCGCCCGCCATATTTATCTCCTTGTTTACGCAGGTTTATGTGAGCGTAACTGTATATCTCTCACAGTTCCCTGCATCTCAGCCTTCCTCTGACGAACGCGATCTGTATTTACGATTCCTGATGTAGTCCTTAACACATTTGGGTGCCTGCTTTACTGCCGCTTTTGAAAAAGTACACAGGGTCCGTGAAAAACAGGGGCGATGACAGAGTGAAATCTGACGTAGATTCTCCATGTGTAATTCCAGAGGGGGGACGTGCAAGCGGGTGCAGTCATCTGTCCAAGTGTGATTGTGACATTTTTTATTTTTTTTTGTGGACGTCAGGCAGAGCCGGAAGCTGAAAGGTCCTGGCCTGTAACCAAGCGATGGGGCATCTGCAGGGTGGAGGCCTCGGTTTTACCACGCTAGCATCCGCACAAGTTCTGGAGAGCATTTTTGCACGTTTGTGAAGGTTGGGTGTTTTTTTTGGGTGTAGTACCTGCAGCTGCCTACGGTGGCGCTGTGGAGCTGTGCATGGCCAAGCCTCTCTATTATACACAATCCCCATCAGTTCTTCCATGGAGCCTAAGATGTTTCTGACATGGAGAAGGTGATAGCAGAACCATGTGATGTTTGTCTGGGCAGAGGCTGCAGGCATTTAGGACATCCCAGATGGATGTGACAGGAAGGTACAGCGGGGGGAGTGGGGGGTGGGTAGGCCAGGACACCTCTTGGTGGGCGGAGTTTAGCCTGTTGCTAATGTAAATAGTTCTTGAAAACAAACCATCATTTTTGAGCATGGCGTCAATCTTGAGCATCCCGTATCCCGGGAGTGGAGACCTCTTCTGTGGGTGCTAAAGGATCAGCTTCTAGTTGCTTTCATTTACTGGAAGCGAGTTTTCTCCCTGGGAAAGCTTTGTGTAACACACTGCGGGCGTGACATGCGATTTATCACTGAATTATCTTGCGTTGGATGGGGCTCTGCATCGGTGATGATCGCATTAACTAACGTCACCTGCTAATTCACATTTGCTGAGCGCAGTACAAAAGCCTTTCAGAGTGCTGCCGCGAAGATGGATTTAAGATTAAATGTGACTGTAGGCCCGTCAAACGTCGGACAGCCCCCAGAATCCCTCAGTGCTGTCTTTTGCCTCGTAGATTTTGGCGTCAGTAGTCGGATTCTGCCTCTGGGTGTCGGATTCGCCACGTTCCTGTTACTGCGCGTTACTCATTTCCCACCATCCCTCAGTGCTGCAGGATTTCACTTCATTCTGTCACTATACGAGCCCTTAAAGGGCCATGTTGCTTTTTATTTAGGTGGCTCTCTGTTGCTTCCAGGCCTTCGCGGCCGCATTTGGGTCCCATCCTGACAGGCCTTCACCCCACGGCCTGACCCGCGCCCTGACGGTCTCATTTACTTTGTGATTTATAAGCTGACCTCAATTTCAGAGCAATGCTCCACTTGAGGAAACGTAACTCATTATTTAAAGGGACTCCGCAGGGTTGGGGCTACACCGGGCCCCTCTCTGACTAAGGCGGCAGGTCGCTAAGCGACATCAACTCAGTCCGGGTCTGATTTACCCATCCGCTGTATTTCACGGGAGAATGAGAACTTAACTCCGAGTGACGAACAACGGGCTTGTCGTACCCTTTTCGCAGGTCTGTCTGTCTGTGTTGCCATTTAGATAGAGAGAACCCCACCCCCCCACACACATACACACACACACACACACAGACACACCACAGTTCTGGAGCTCTGATTGGCTGAATCGACTAGCCTTTCACGGAAAGCCACGCCGAATGCAGCGGGCACGTTGCTAATGCCAAGAGGGGAGCAAATATTTCACTGTGACCTGGAAGACGGGTATGTCTGAATTCCGGCAGCGCCTGCTGTTTTCCAGAAATTTCTGTTACATTGAAGCATTTAAACAAAAGCGTGAGTTTAATATACACAGAACAATGATCTTCTGCTTGTGGTCGTATCATTTGGTAATTATCAATTCATTATCAACCCTTCTATATTTACTTTGAGCCATTAAGCATATCTAAAATTCTTTAATCTTTCATATCTGTTAAAAAGTAGTGCCTGTTTAGCCTTTGTTAGCTATCCCAACAAATTAAGGCCACAATAGTAAATTGAGTAAATCTGTTTTCTGACCCTTTTACTGAGATGGGATCAGTTCATGGACCAGAAAATCCTTTGAAGTGAAGAAACAAACTTGTTTGAGCAAATATTACGGTTTATACGACCCATCAGGGTATTGTTGGTCTTCATTTTACTGCACATCCAGAGCCATATTAAACATTTAAACTGGATGACCAGACTCATAAATGGGCAAAACACTACTGACATCCTGTGTAGCGTGTCCCCTACCCCGCCCCTGTGCATTCTGGGAAAGCTTCCATGCCCACGGCGACTCTGCAGTCAATGAGCAGTTATTAAAATTAAGTAATTGATGAGTGGCATGTATGTATATCGGCAGTAGTTAACCCTTACAGGGCTGCTTGTTTACATCCAGCCAAAGGTTAAATTTGCATGCCCTGCCAAGGCTGTCTGTAATGATTATTCAGATTCTGATTCACCCTCTTAATCATCCGTCTTCCTTCAGCAGGGCAATGTCAAACCAAACTAATCCGTTACCATGTGGGCTGCCTGTGCTGTTGAGTGTAGAATGTACAAACACACACTCTGTTGCCTGTTTTAATAAGCTATCTCATTATCTCGGGGCTGACCTTTGGAATACTTTTACGGCCTGCTGTTTTGGCGGAGTGCTGGCTCTGGGACTAGGGATCAGAAGGTTGCTGGTTCACATCCTGTGAGTGCTAGGAGTGATTCTAGTCCGTTGGGCCCTTGAGCAAAGGCCCTTAACCTGCAATTGCTTCATCCTGGGTAAAAACTCGTACTGGTCCATTTGGAATAGTGTGGTGCTGAGGTATCACCCGCCGCATGACTACACCCAAGTTCTCATCCCTGAGGTGGTTTGTCATGTGGTGGGTAGTCAGTGCATGCTTCTTACCTCTGCTGTTTTAGGGCAGTGGACAGAAGACAACAGCTCTAAGAATTCTTGCTTGTGTGTGAGCACATGTTTCATCTTGCAGTTCCACCACCTGGCCAGTAGGGGCCGACATGCTGAACCCAGCTGCTTTTCCAGAGCCATGAGCTGGACTCTCTCCTCAACACCTGTGCCCTTTAGTTTCACTAGTGCTTTTTTCTAACATTGTACAGCTCAAACAGCCAATTGGCCTAGAAATATTTAAATATTTTAGATTTTTTTTTTAAAGATTTTCCCTGCGACCAATAAAGTTTATCTTATCTTAAAAAATACTCTCCTGTACCTAGCTGAAGGGTTTTGGATTAAATATTGATACTTGGCCACTGAGTCTCTGAGGTCATGTTGATGAGGGAGCTGTTAAAAAAAACAAAAAAAAAACAAACGGAAATGATTCAATCAGAATGAGATGGAAATAGATGAAATTTTAAGTCTTAGAGAGGTTGACGGTGTTATTGGGCCCGAAAGGCTGAGGTCCATGCAGAACCCTGTGCAGCCTCCCAGAATCAGTTCTTCCTTTGGCCCATCCCAGAGCCGTACTTTTTCTGCTGAAATATCGCCTACCAGCTGATCTAATCACGCCGTAAATCCAAGAGAACAGCCACCATCCCCAGCTTCCTGTCGCCTTCCTTCTAATCACTTTACGGGTCATGTTCAGAAGCTTATTGTGATTATTACTGAGCTCCGCGTTTATCGGCCGCTAGTCTAACCCCGGAGACAGCGTGAGAGCGCCGCTGCCTCGCACGATAAATTTCCTTCTAACAACCCTATTTAATGTGCCCATAAAACTGATAAGTTTCTCAGTGCTTACTCAGTGACACGTGTCATAAATACCCCCACCGTAATCTGATATTTATGGCCTTGTCTGTTGTGCATTGTTTCGAGAAGCACAATGTCACGAGACATCCCTATACGACTAGAAGAGGCCTACAGGATCTTCTACCCTGGATAACTGAGATTACATTTGTGTGACCTCCATTTCAAAACAATCTTCTGCCTCTGATCTCGTGTAGCAGTTAAAAACGACAGAAAAGAAACATCTTCATCCTTATTGAATCATCTGGTAGTGGGATTGTGCCGAATGACACATCCCAGTGTCGTACATGTTAATAATTCATACCACTGTTGATTAAAACGGCACAGTTCTCTTTTTGAAGCGTTTTGTACGATGTGTTGAAATAATTACAATAACAGCTTTCCTGCTCAATTAGCGAGAGCAGAGCTGCCAAATGTTCCTGCACCAGTCTTGCGAAAGTCAGCCTCACAGCCCCAAAAGCCCTGGCGAGACGGAACGCCTGTCGGCCCCGTATGCCGACTATGCCGTATACGTATGCCCCGTATGGCGCTGCTGATCCGACTCGACTGCCCTTTTACGGGATGGGTGGGTGGGTTCACGCACGATGCATCCGCGGGGATCTGACCCATTCTTATTTTTCTGCTGCTTCTGGGAGGATTAAGACTGTCTTGCGAGGAGGACTGGGCGTCTGTGACACACAGACCCAGAGCAAAGCAGGTTGCTGCCTGGTTGGAGGCTGCAGGATGTGGGCGGCCCACTCCCCCCAGACTCTTAATGTGGAGGGGGCTGTGCTTTGGATGCAGCCTGTCCACGTCTATGTGAAGATGTAGAGAGAATGCGTGTGAAGGGGATTGTAGTCCTGGATGGATGGGCTTAACCTGGCTCACTCGTATAAAACTGAAAGTAAAGACTGGATGTAAAATTCTAAGTATAGTATATTTAAAGGTGAATAATGGTAGTGATCTCTTTAATGTCAGATCAAAGTGTGCTCAAATGTACTTCTTATAAGTGAAACAAAAGCAGTGACTATGCATTTCTAATTCATCCAGGAGTTAATTAGATGGCCTTTCATCAGCATAAAAGCAGGCTGACGCCCCAGATGGCTTTCAACGTGTAAAAACAGCTCCTGCGAATGGAAGTCCCTTTCCAAACCAACATGTCCGACAGCCCCTCTGCAATCCCCCAGCCTGCACTAGGGGAGCCTCCTGACCTACAGAGGGCGCTGTCCCTTTGGTGCGTTTTTTTGACTTTCACATTACATGTCAGACAATATTTCCTATTTTATGGTCTTTACACAAACTGCCAGAAGGGATATGATAAAACATGCAACCTCACAAAAAGACTGGGGTGACCTGGAACTGCGATTAATTTATTACAGAAACATCTACATCAGTGTTTTTCAGCTCAGTCCTCAGGAACCCGCAGACAGTCCACATTTCTGCTTTCTCCCAGCTTCCAGCACGACTGAACCAAACAATTTAAAGCACCGAATACCTGGTACAGGTGTGCTGGCAACTGGGAGAGAGTAAAAACGTGGACTGGCTGGGCTCTCCGAAAACTGGGTTGAGAAACTAGAAGTATCACCGTAACTTTGGAGCAGATCTGCGTTCTGAGTTACCTCAGTCTTAGAAAAATGTAATCAAGCCATTGCTTAATCAGTTGTGTTTTACTTTTCATGTCTTGTAACTGTATTTAATTTTTAAAAGAGACCGTGATCACTGATCATTATATTAATTTCGGAGCATTGGTATGGTTTTAACAAGTCTGCTCATCTGCTCATCCATAACTTAGCGGGATATGCACAAAATATTCTGTCAAAAAGGGGGTAAATATGTCAGGAAACTTGCTATGTGACAGGCAAAGTCAAGTTAAATCATCCACCCAAAACCACGCAGTGAAATCTGAGCTCGCTGTGAGATTTATACATATATATATGTATATATATATTGAAGTGTGACTTCGGCACATTGACAGCGTAGGCCAGAGGATTAACATTTGATTCTTGGTGTCAACAATATTAATAATACTGTACTGGTATTAGAGCACAAAACAGCTCAATTTGAGTGTGTATATATACAGTATGATTTTGTTCAAGACTAATCCTGCTGCCTGTCGATTAAGAGCCTAAAATGTTCCGGGATTCATACATTTCAATGACAGGACAATTGTAATTAAATCATAATATGACGGACTTGTTGATTCATTGTTAATGGGTCAGAAGTACCTCTAAGTGCTTCTCTACAGCAGTAACACAGATTTATTGCGCAAGAAAATGGCAGCTATGTTAGCAAATTTTAGGTGTAATTTGCTTCGTCTGACAGATACTTAGCGAGATTCGGAGGGTCAGAGGCCGAAATTATTTGGGTTCCACCGGCAAGCTCAGGCCAGCTCTATGAGCTTCTTTTCCCTGTAATATTTACTCAGGCTTCAGCCTGAAAAAATTATCCCAAAATGAAGAAGCTGACAGATTACTGAGTGCACGTCTACAGCCAAACGCTCCTGCAGCACGGCTGAATACTAAGCAGGTCTGTGTCCTGTCGCTCTTGTCCCTACTGGGCCGTGCTTGGAATACTGTCCCAGAAGACTTGGGAAGCACATGACATTAATTTAATAACCTCCTTGGCGAAGCAGATGGTGAACGCCTCATAAAACTAAATCAGTAGATCAACATTCCGAGTTTCACATGAGGTGCTGCTCTCAGCTCAGCAGTGAGACATCATGGACTCAGAATGTCAATGTGGCTATAGGGTCACTGATCTTCAGTGTTTAGAATGACACTCAGAGTATGACACTCTTATTGCACAAGAAAAAGTCAGAAAATAGCGGTTTTAATGAACAAAGGGGCAATCTCCCAGTCTTGAAAATGGTTCAGTTTGGTGGGACAAAGTTACGTCTCTGCTCCTTCACCTGGAGGTCTGGTTCAGTCGCTTGACGCAAAGTTTACCCCTGTCAGGTGCGTTGAAGGTAAGGCAGTGTGACATGAAAATTGCACGGGTGCTGTGAGAGCTGCAGCCCACATTGCGCGCTGACACCAGCAGATGGGAGCGGTGCTGCAGTGGCAGGCAGATACCTCCACTTAATGCATTTCCTGAGTCCTATGATCTGTCACTGGCCCAGTGAAGCTGACTGTGAGAGCATCACATTGACCCGCAACAGCCAGAACTGCTAATTTCCATATCAGCACATCGTTAAGCGCTCGCCCATGAAAAGATGCATCGAGCTGACCGAGTGCCGCAACGGTGAGGAACTTAGTGCCTCTTTGATATTCCAGTTTCACTTCCATCGTTCTGCTTCGTAATTATATGCAGTAATCCCGCTCTAGAGAATCTGGGTGCTTCTTCAAGACGTGGCAAAGTGGCTGCAAACCAGTCTCATCATTTAACCTTGATTAAACTCTCGAAATAACAAAAGCCATTCAGCGATGTTTTAAAGCTCAGACCTGCCTGTGCTCAGCCCTGAATGGAATTCAAGAGTAAATCAGCACCCAACCCGAGGGAGCATTTGTCTGTCGGCTAATTCAAAACACACCATACAAATGGACTCCCGAACAACAGCGCCCCCTGGGGGTGTCAGCTACACTCGGTCAAGGATTCTTCATCTGCCATTATTTCCTGCAGCCACTGACTACAGTGGGACAAAAATATTAGCGGGACCAGTGATGCTTTTTGTTTCAGCTCCGGATGAGTTGGAGAATAGGGCTGGGAATCGGCAACGGGCCTAAAAGCCAAGGAAGCTGAATGTGGGGTTTGATCATTAGCTTCCTGTTTCCTTGCGTTATCTTCTGCACACCCTTGAATTTCACATGAGAGCTTCAAAAGAATGGAGAGAGATTTCACCTTGATTCCTCCCCTGCTTTTTGCGTTAAACAAACAGATCCTGGTGTTTTTCCTCCTTGTCAACCCTTTGAACAAACACTTCTCCCAGCCAGCGATATTGCTATTAGTTATGGATCAAAAATGGACATAGAATTATGCTTTATTTTCCTCTGTTACTGTCTTGTCTTTGATTCCTGATGTACTAAATTCTAAATTCCTGGATGCGTTACTTTCGCACTACCCTTGGATCTTGGTCGTTACCACATTCGTAATACGTAAATTGGTTGTTTTCGATCTGCTGTAGATTACCGCAAATGGATCCTTTCATGCGCCTTTGAAGTGCACTTTTGGATGGCCTGTTCACCAATACGTCTTCATCAAAACAAGACATGAAAAAAGTACATATTCTCTGAGGAATATCTCTGAGTGGCACTTGTTCCGGAAACTACTCCTGAGCCCTGCTAGAACCTCTAACTTCTCCCTTAATAAATCACTGCCTCTTGAGCCACACCTGTCACTCAGCGATTTCACTCTTTCCCTGTAATTACCCAGCATGCCAAGGTGTTCCGCATCGCAGACCTGGCCGGCCATCCATCATTAGGTGATGTTTATTTTTACATCACCGTGCAAAAGTGGATGATTCAGAGATGTGCTGGTGATTATCAGTGGCGTCAAATGTTGTGGGCCTGCCCCAAGAGCAATCGGGGGGGCGAATTGGGGCAGTTAGCCAGCTTGGAGTCGGACGGCATGATCCTGTGGAAGCAAACAGTGTAGTTCCAAAGACGCTTCTGGCAGCTGTAAGCAGGTTCTGGGTCTGCGAGCCAGATCCCAGTTCGGGAATCTTTAGGAAAGCTTTACGGGCACTTGGGCGGGGCTCAGATCTCCCTGGAGACGCCCGTCCTTCTTGGCACACAATTATCGTCCCTCCAGTAGGTCCTCTTACCAACCTATAAATCCAGACCTGCCACAACGGCGTAAAAACTCACCTCTTCTTTCGTGAATAATGCCTGTTGTTGGAGGCTCTTCAGAAAAGTAAAAACGGCCATGAATGAGCTGGGCGTGGGCCCTTCTCTCCACCCCCCCTCCACATCCATAATGTGATCCGACCCCTTTGTTCTGTGAGGACCGACAAATAGCTGCAGTTATTTTATACCTCAGAACAGACTTACTCTTCCACCTTAACTGCCTCACATGTGACGGCTTCTCTTTCCTTGCAGCCTCGTCTCCATCACTGTGAGAACTTTCTAGAAGAGTCCCACGTTAGTCCGAATGAGAGTGGCTCTGCCGTACGCATCATCCAGGAGCGAAAGCTCCCCTAATGCAGCCCAAGAGATGCCCCTGACATCACCAACGCCGTCTATAAGCACTCGCGGCTAATGGGCTGTTAGCTAAACAAACGGCCGCTTTACGCACCGGCGGCTGTGAGTTTCGCTGCAGCGTCTGTGAGTTTCATCGCAGTGTCTGCCCCCTTTTGTGTTTAATAACAGAAATGTCAGGGGGAGCCACAGACACGGGCAGTGGCTTCTTCAGGGCCGTTTCCCTTTGGGGAGACCTACCATCTATGTGCAGGTGACAGTAACAGGAAGAGAATCTGGATCCGCACCCAGACCCACATCGTCATCACTGCAGTCGATCTTAAGCTTCCGTGGGCCAGAGCGTAAGGTAAGATATTGGGCTCCTCAGGTGGACTTTGCCGACGTCTCAAATGACTTTTTCTGCACAAATGCTGGTGCACCGTAAATGCCTCTTTAGGCCTGTATGAAGAAAACGATGTATTTTACATCATCATTCTCCCAGAAGCATGTGATTATATATAATGTATTGTAATGTATTATTACCCTATCTGTAAAATACATAGCCTGTTTTATATATTTTGAAATAGTAAGCCCCAAAGACACATCCATCTACGCTGCTAACATTTACATTCAGTTATTTATCTATCACAAGCAGCATTCAGCCACGCAGATGGATGTTGGGACGAGTCAGAACAGGAGCCTCATGGAATGATCAGACGGCCTTCGTTCTTCTACACGGCGTTTAAACGCACGCTCTGCGGCAACTGTCCCTTTGGTGATAAACAGTGGAATTAATGTCCTCTTCCCGGCCCCCAAAAAGAATGGAAGACGGCAGCTATCTGAGAGCAGAAATGTCACATTCTCAGTCACAATGATAATAGAATGTAAACATTGTGTGTATAATGAGCACTGGATGTTGAGTGTGTAAATACACTGCGTATTTACACAGGACATTCACTCGATATGTCTGCCAGAGAGACAGACCTACACCTAGGGGTTATACTCACGCTTCCTGTGTCAGGAAGAGGCCGGATTCATTCAGACGCCCCAACTTCATTAACTGGACGCCGTGTCACTGTTGTCACAGGAAGTGACCAGGCAGGGGGTCAGCTGGCAGGTCTGGAGGAGCAGGTAGGGGGCGCTGTTGCCTGCTCTCAGGTCAGTGTCAGTGGTCTCTGGAGTGATGGTAGGCTGTGAAAGGGCTTGTTGGGTCTTTCTGGTGACAGGGGGTCCAGTCCTGCCTTCACCTCATCCTGGGTCTCTGTGGTGCTGTGAGACACTGTTACAGTCACACCACAGTCGTCTCTACCATGTTTATTTCTCTGTGTTTCCTTCTGTCTACAGATAAATTCATCTGGCCAGTTCTCAGCATCTGGAATAAAACAGCCAAACGTAAATAAATAAAGCATACAGTTGACCTTGAGGTATTTATTTTCTCTCTACTTGGTTCCTCTCCTCCATTGTCATCTCACTTTGTTTCTTTTATTGCCACTTCTTCCCTCTTCCCTCGTTTTGTATTATCCTGTATATATGATTGTAGTAATGCTTTAAAACATACCCATGTAATGCACCTTTGGGCATCGATCTAACTGCTGAATGTGGTCAGGGTCACGGGGCGAGGGGCCCTGGTACCATCGCAGCCTGGGGCACGCCAGGCCATCACATGACATGTCAATCACAGAGTGAAAGTAATTCAGAGATGGTGAATAACCAACAGGAGGAGACCTGCACACTCAGAGAGCAGAAGTGGGATTCGAACCCATAATCCTGTGTGCGCTCACAGTGCTATCTACTTTATAAATATCTTTATGTTTACATTAAATTTATTTGATTTAGCTTTTGTCCAGAGATTCAAATAGGACAATTGATGTTTAAGTACGTGCCTCAGCAATGAACAGACAGGATGCCTTAGGTGAGAAGCTCATTAACAGTCTGTATCCACACCCACAGCCGAGGACAGGTAATATCAGCATTTAAAAAATCCATTTCAACCGGGGCTAAATTTACTGCTGCTGAGAGCGGCAGTACAAGCACACCGGCAGTGTGGCCAGCGCCCAGTGTGAGGAGATCCAGTTTTAATCAGAACATCAGGGACAGGATAAGACTTGGACAGCGCCACGTCTGGTAATGTCTTTCTCCGCCATTAATCGAGCATCGCAGGCCTCCGGTTTGTGTTCTCATTACTGACTGCTTTAGGGAGACATGCTGCTGATAATGAATCCGTGTGCCCCAGTGCCCTCACTTCTGCCCCCCCAGAAATAAGGAGGAGGCCTGTCACGGCAGTTTGTACACCGTCAGTGCAGAAAGAGACACCTCTTCGGAATGGGAACGACCCGGATCATTGCATCCGCTATCGCTCTGAATGAAGTTATGAACTCAGCTCAGCTACAGCTGCTGTCAGATTAATTTCCCGGGTGCGGTCTGTGGCTCAGTTTGATCAGAAGCTATAGCGGTGTTCCAAATGTCCAATGTTCACTTACTGACTCACTCAGCGTATAGTGATCCCTACATAGAACACTCACTAGGGAATATGGGCAAACAGCGGTTGATACATTCCTGACAGCAGGTGGATGTTACGCCGCTACATAATTATGTGCTAGGTATTCATAATTGTTATCTCCGCTGCATAAACAAATGACAGAACATCCCCTACAGCGTCAAATGATACTGTTAAAGAATGCACTTTTTATTTAGTATTAATGTTCATAGTTGTTGTTCATTATTGTAATTAAGAAAACATGGCAGGACATAGGTACCAATGTTTCTGTTTTTGGATGAGTACACGTTGTAATTGACATGTCTTGCGATGTTGAAATGAAAATAAAACACAAATATGTGTGCATGAAACTTTATTTACGACATACTTGACTGCACTGTGTCCACCTACACAAGCATGTTGGGGAGTGCAGCTGTGTGGTATTTTATCTTAATCTTAGCACTGGCTAAGCATCCCAAGGGGGTTCAAACTGTACTAGTGTTGGGGCCACCGAGGCACTGCTCAGAGGCTGCCCCCGCCCCCCGTTGCCGCCCTGCCCGGACCCTTCAAGATAAGTAAGTCTTTGTTTCAGAGACATTAGCCTCCGTTAGCATTAGCGTTAGCAGGTGGGGTGATCAGCAGAATGGCGGAAAGGCATTTCTCGTGCTGCAGGGGGTTTCCGCTACCCGTCCAGGCCCAGCAGGGTGTCACCTCCAAGCAGTCAGGTTTACCTGTGTGCCAGCCGCATGTTTTCTCTCGGATCCATGGAGACAGCCAAGGGGCTCTTGTCTATTAAAAACCGAAATAGCCCAGAATCCCCGTAATCCACACTGCACTGATTCTTAGAGGAAGCACTAAAACCCTCCAGGAAAGCTCTCTCCAGTACGCATTCGGATAAGGGTCACGGATCATCGGCTCAGACTTTTAAATCCGAGTGTAGACAGAATGCTCCATCGAGCCGGGGCCTCCATGTTGGTGCTTGGCTCATGGCAAACACAGGTGTACGTTTGTTTAATATGGAATGTAAATAATAGGTTGTATGTTTTCAGGTTCTGCGGAGACCGAGCCGCGCGGATTATCGATGCTTCTCTGTACGGGACACCTGGTGAGATTCCTTATTAATGATGGGAGCGAGCGTGATGTCTCTCTGGCGGGCATGAGCTCCCCACCCCTGGTTATGATGGGACGGGGGTCCAGCTGCTGGCCCTGTCAGCTGCTCCAACAGTTGGAACCACGGCACTTGTCTTCAAACTCCCAAAGGTAACTTCAGATTGGCCACTCCGCCCCCCGGCAGCTGTTCTCCTGGCAAACTTTTCGCAAACCTCGCAGGGTAACGCAGGAGCAGTGGACCGTGCTCGTATGGCTAAGCAGATTACTGGACTTTCTCCTGCGCTGGAATGAGAGCTGGGGGACCAAACTTCATAAGCGTCACTTCTGACCAGCGTGAATGGTAAAGTCTGACTTTAGTGTCTAGCCCAGTAGGTCAGGGATCTGTGTCTGGAAGGTCATGGGTTCAAATCCCATGACCGACAGAGTATTCATATTGCACGAACACTCAATCTTGCTCTAGGGAAGGTGCGCACTGCATTCTGACCCCAAAACCAAAAGAATTCCTATGTAAAATAATGGTAAAATTTTGTAAATAAATAAATAAATAAATAATTCAGCCCCTAATTACTGTGGGAGGTTCAGCAGCCCCCCCTACCCTCCACTGTGTTTTGCATTGTTTGATTTGTTTTGCATCTTATTATTAACCCACTTGGGGGGATTATATAGGAATGTGTAGGGACCTGTTGACCAGGAAGGTGGACTCCAGATAGATCAAGTCCATCTTATAAAAACATGGGGTGGGGGCTCTTCCACTATTAAATCATAGAGGGGATCTGGGGGCCGAATCATCCCAAAAAGAACTAATCCTGTTTGTGGCTGTATCTCCACCAACCTGCAAGCCGGGACCTCATAGGACATTCAGGATCCCAGTCGGCACAGTGATTAGATTTCACCAGCATTGTTTACCTGAGCAGGAGATATAAGTAGTTCAGGAGGGATTGTATGAGATGTTACATATGGGGATAATTTACAGTTATTTTAATGACTGCTACAGAGCCGTCAGCCCTTATGTCTGTTCGGTTCGGTGTAGACTATTAAAAAGTGATTAAGGTGTTAGAATTCATTATGTGCAACTTGCTTTGATATGAAATTAAATTTTGCCCCCATCATCACCGGGGTCCATGGAAAAATCGGCCTTCTGTGCTTTCATTGGTTTTCGTCAGTTTTACCTGCTTCCATTTGGGTTGCATGGTGCACCAGTCAGTTTCGGCTGTCCAATCAGCTGCTCTCTTTGCCCTGGTGTTTTCGCATCAACTCATGACATCACTACAGGCTGTTTGCAGCACTTGAGGCCAGTCCTGTACCTTGCAGTCAGCCTTGCATGTGGAACAGAGAAAATTACGGGACTTTGGAGTGCTTCTAGATGAAGAACAGCCCCCCCCCAAAAAATGTGACGTACGAGACATGAAGTTCCTGTAGATGACAGACAGGCCCCAAATAAATCAAATGTAATAATGGGTTTTTCATACATTTCATATTTGAACAATTTAAAAATACACATTATCATTTTTTTTTAGATGATTCCTTACAAAAACCATGCAATTACAATGAAAATTATACTAAAAAGCAATCATGCCAAAATCAATTAGCATTCTCTTAGTCACTGCCATTAAACTTTAACGAATTAAACAAATTAGATGTCTACATTTTCGACAAATTAGACATTTTCCAAGAGATGAATAAAAAAGCCTTCAATGCAACAATAACGTAATGATGTCGTGATGGACTCGAGCAGCAGGCATGTGAGCTGCAATACGTCAAAAACAAAGTTTGTTTTCAGTTATATTCTGTCTTTTAATGCTGAATCTAATTAAGCTTATTCATTAAATCTATATAACGATCCCCTGCTGCTGGAATAAAAGTAGATTAAAGGGAGATTAAGCGGGTTACTCAGACAGGTTTTCGCATGCCTCCTGTTGACAGATACATGCTGCATTAATCAGCAGGGGTGTCATCTGCTACATATCAATGTTTTTTGCCACACAACATTCTGGCCTTTGCAACAGGCTAATTACTTCTTCAGAACATTTTTCATATCTTGGCATGGTGGATGTTATTAATATGCAGAATATGCTAAACTTCTAATCCGGGTCACAGTGCGGCAGGGCAGATTACAAAACGGTTACAAGCGAGCCATGCGGGAGGGGGCCACTGGCCTCAGCGGACACCCCAAGCGTGACGCTGGGCCTTCCGCGCTCGGCTGCGCCGGGGGACGGGCCAGACACTTCATACTCAGCTCTTCACACTTCCTGTTTCTTCACCTCACCCTTGTTGTGTCTCAATACCAAGAACGCAAAGATAGTACTTGTGGTCTTGGCGAGAGTGATCTAGCTGCCTTGCCTCCCAAGAAAAAACTTGGGGTACAATGAATCATGGGATTAGTATTGTTTGAAAAGGATGCAACCGATGTATCCTTGATATCTGGGGAGGGGCAGGAACGACATCCAGGGATTTTTACCGTCCTCTTTACTCCTGTTCTTAGCATTGGAACTGATCTTTGACAATGGGAGATGACAAAAAATGAGTACGCAAGAACAACTATGGTCAAGTACACATATTGAGAAACATATTCTGGCTCTGGGTCCTCCGTTAAGTGTAATTCTGACAGGCTTGCATTATGCTCGCATAACAGAAGCAATCGCACGTTGCCAAAACGTCACCATCTTGTCTAGCGTATCGCTTCTTCTTAAAAGTCTCTTTTGCCTCTAACAGTCTGCCTGTTAAACCCAGTCCACGTTCAGATCCGTCTCATCGCCAAAACTGGAATGCTGTGGCACCCTAGACACACCGACCTCTGAGATTACCCGTCAAATCTTGTTCGTGGTGCTTACAGTTCCCGAGGATGATGGAACAGTGTGATATGGGGGAGGGGGGGGGGGGGGGACCCAGCAGCTGTCTGTGGTTATGAAGCACATATCAAATGAAATGCCATGTTTTGTCTCTGTGTTTGTGGTTAAAATGTCTACAGGAGTAGCCCTGATACTGTGTAGCTGCGAGCCATTGCTTACATTTAATAGCTCGGGATGGGAAAAGCCAGTGTTTCCGGTGTGGTAAGCAGAGAACCCAGATTTCTGATGGCTAAATTCTTCCAGAAGAAGAGAATTTGTCATTTGATTTGTGAGACGCTGGAGAAAAAAATGGAATGGGTATGTTTTATTTTGTGGAATGCTGCAGGATATTGCAAAATAGGTTTTCATTCTAAACTAATTACACCTGCAAATGCAAACACAAGGCTCATAAACTTCATTGGTTTGATCAATTGCACTTTCGTTTACCAGTCACTGTGCTTTTTCTGCAAATCACCTCTGCATTGGGGCTCTACACCGTTCATAGATGCTTAGCCGTGTACTCTATGCCGTGGATCCCTGGGACCTCTGGTTACATTTCTGTAGAGGTGTGGATCAGTGGTGTCATGAAACACTGGCATAGGGGTCAGGGCTACACAGCTAACTACAGCATAAATCAGCCTGTACAGTGACCTAAAAAACGTTCATTTTAGCTTTTAAATGGACTTAATTCATAACAAGGAGATGCAATGTTAAAACCTATGACAGTGGTACTTAACCTGTATTCACCGCTCTGCGTGGCTGAACCAGTTATTCCCTATTACAGGCTTGGATTAGAGTGTTTGCTAAGCAGTGAAATATTAATAATGAAAAATAAGCACTGTAAAAAAAAATGGCAACGGACAGAAAATAGCAGAATGGGCAGTGTTGCAGCTTCAAGGCTGTACAGTTTTAAAAATTCCTTAGAGAATCAGCACAAAAAAATAAACAATTAATGCCTTTTTCTTCTGCAGGATGCTATGTTTATCATTGTTATTAACACCTACAGCGGAACAGCAGAACCGCATTGGGGGTGTAGTGTTGGTTTTGTGTTTGCTGGCAGAGTGCAGCAGAACGCTTGGGGTATTTTTAATTAGGACCCGTAGATACTAGGACTTCTATGCGATCTAAAGAGCACACTCCCCCCAGGGGTGTAGTTAGAGATGTTGGGCCCCATGAGAGCATAGCATTTTGGGCCCCCAACTCAGGCCAATCATATTAAGTTCCAAATTTTTTAGGACCCCCGTTGCTCGGCACCACTGCTCCCCTGGAGCGTACAGGACCGGCCTGGGTCTGCGGAAATTTAGCATTTCTCCAGCAGGGGGCGTAGTCACATGTGGCGCACACACAGAATATGGGAACCAGCCCTGAGCACAAATACATTCAAATCTCTTTGTGTTATTTCTGCTTTCCTCATAAAGCACTAAGGGGAATGGAGATGAAACGGCGACTGCAAAGGTGTACAAATATAAATAAACAAACAGAACCAAACACATAAGGACAGAAGGCAGCAGACAATAACAGGAAGTACAAGTTACAACTTTTTATATAGTATTGAAAACGCAATACATTTTACTAGATTGATTCGATCTGTAGCCTCAGTATTCACTTATTTTAAAGCACTATAAAAATTCACGTATTCAGGAACTTACACTCCTCCAGAAAAAAGACGTGTCACATTATAAAAAACCCATGTAAAAATCTCCATCGTATACTTTCTCTCTCTCTGTCTCTTTCTCTCTTTCTCTTTCTGTCTCTCTTCCTCTCTCTATCTGTCTGTCTCTTTCTCTCTCCATCTCTCTGTCTGTCTTTCTCTCTCTGCCTCTTTCTCTCTCTCTCTGTCTGTCTCTTTCTGTCTTTCTCTCTCTGTCTCTTTCTCTCTCTGTCTGTCTCTCTCTCTGTCTGTCTCTCTCTGTCTGTCTGTCTCTGTCTCTTTCTGTCTTTCTCTCTCTCTCTCTCTGTCTATCTGTCTGTCTTTCTCTCTCTCTCTTTCACCGGGTCTTTTCTCCCATTCCTTTCTCCCGATGCGTGTAATTGAGGAAGTTACTAATAATATTTGATAGAGCTCTGTAATGCAAGCCATTCTGCTCACCGCCGACGGCGGCAGACAGCGTTTCATTATTCCTGCCATTGTCCCATCAAAGGGGAGTCGCGACAGTGCTGGTGACCTTGCCGGTGGGGGCCTCGTATTAGACACTAATGAGGATCACTCTGCTGCCTCTTTGACACACGGATGGGGGGATCGGTCTATGCAAATGTGCCTGACTATAGGCAAGCGACTTTTAAAATTATACCCAAAACAAAACAAAAAAACCCTCAATCAAAGGGTAACTAGGAAACACAAGTTTTCCGCTGCTTGACACGGGAAGCAGAACTGGAGATGTGGATAAGCTACGAAGTTCTTTCTCTACTGCAAGGAAGGTGAATAATCGCCCATTAAGTCATATATTTCCTTGCATTAGGGCTCCTAAGCACTGCAGGACAGTGGCAGTGTTTACTATAGCTCAAATCATGCATTTCTGTGGGGCCCCCGAAGTTTGGGCCCCCTCTGTTGGCCACTAACAGTCATGACACTAAGTATTACATGAACACTTACTTTCCTTATTGTTGATGAATTCCTAAGATGCTGAAGTAGCATGTCCTTCTAACCAGCTAACTTCACTCTATGCACTTGTTCTCTATTTCTTTTTGAAACATCTGTTTATACCGTAGTAAACTGGAAAGTAATGCTCCACGCGTCACATAATCAGCATCACGTCAGCATTTTTTTTTGACCCACAGTGTAGAGGTACATGTATTGCAGTTTAAGAGCTGCTTTTGTCGAACAAAATAAAGCCAGTCTGACATGAACGTCAAAGGAGAAAGCACATTATTTTTATGTGGCAATAATAACATTCATTTCGTCTAACATGCATGCGTGTGCTTAAATTTGTTTTCAGCATCTTTCGGTTGAAAGCAATTTCTGCAAAGGTAAAATTAGCATAAATATGTGACCTCGTTCGCTGTCATTGTGGATGACGGCGGGTGGCGGGTTCATCTCGTGCTCTTAATAACAACCTTATGTTTGGTTATTTATGCGGTTGGTACTGATAGGAGGACAACAATTATCACATATATGGCCTGTTTTTATTCTCTTTTAATATACATGACATTGACTATCTTATTATTTCTGGTTAAACTCCATATTGGAGGATTACAATTTTGCTCTCATAATCTTGAGTTTTGAATGACACATTTTATCTTATCTTGATGTATGGTCTGGAGTTCACATGATTTTAACGTGTTGTGCATTTTACTCTTTACCCTGCACTGGCGTCTCTAGTGTCCAGTGTGTGTGTGTTTTATAAAAATCTGCAACAGAAATCAAAAAACTAAAAATGCCCAACATCTTGTGTTTTGTTGGGTTACTTATGGTTAAGGGCTGGGTAGGGGGTAAGGTCGTCATTGTTGGGATTTGGGTTATGCTTATAGAAATTAATGGACGGTCCCCACTATGATATTGATACCTAATATGTGAGTGCATGTCCTGCAGTTGCCAGGCATCCTGGGTGTACCCTGCAGTTGCCAAGCATCCTGGGAGTTTCCTGCAGTTGCCAGGCATCCTGGGAGTTTCCTGCAGTTGCCAGGCATCCTGGGAGTTTCCTG
>JAODJX010000065.1:33607248-33622319 GCA_026776945.1 Isichthys henryi
GCCTCTGCCGTGTGCACTCGCCGCGTTAGACTCCAGTTTGTGGCATCTGGAGTCTTTGGTGTGGATGAGTGGGTGTGTGTGTTTAAGCACAGAAGATTCGCTTGGCCCAGTGGAGCATGCCCCCGCTTGGGGATTTTGGTTTTTTCTCCAATTTACAGCTGAAACTGTGACCACGAGAGACAAGAAAACACTGAAACTTTGTTGAGGAACAGTTTGTTGACATGGATACATCAGCTATAAGAAATATCCCAGTAAAAAAATCAAAATCCTTTTACTTAAAGCATTTTATTCATTTAGCAGAGACTTTCATCCAAAGCGATGTACATCTTAAAAAACCAAGAGTAGGACACTGACATTACATCACTCTGACAACTTTGGGATGTGAACCAGCAACCTTCTGATGACCAACACAGCATTCTAACCCACTGAGCTACTCACGACTTTAGGTCTGTAGTTGGAACTATATTTTGGGGGTAGGACAACAACCCCCGAGAGGGATCAATCGATAGATTTTGCTGGTTGGAGGTGGTAGTCTGCCTTGATAGATTTTGGACAGTGGACTGTGCAGTGGGCTGTGCGGTAGCCTGTGCGGTGGCCTGTGTCGTGGGCTGTGCGGTGGGCTGTGCGGTGGGCTGTGTAGGTGCGTTATTAGCAGCCGGGTGACTCAAGCTGTCATGGTATAGAACCAAGCCCCAAGTCGGGGGGTGTGGCTCAGGCTGAAACGGCTTTATCAGCCCAGGGTGACGTGTACCAGCCTGGCTTCTCGCTTTCCTTCACTCTCTCTCTCTCTCTCCATCCATCCATCCATGTGGCCCTGTCTCTCTCACATCCCCCGCCACCAGTCTGTCGGTGTGATTAGTGACCCGCCCTTTTCACTGCTCTCACTTCTCCACAGCCAGTATTGCAGGCAGTTTGCGTTTGTTTACAGTTTGCCAAAGCTCATATTTCCTCAATCGTGCTGTTAAGAGTCTATATTCAAATTCTAACTTCTCATTGGTGTTAAGAACAACGCCAAAAATTAACACTATTAACCTTCATCTATCCATCCATCTTCTGTAACCGCATGTCCTATTGAGGGTCGTGGGGGGTCCAGAGCCTATCCTGGAGGCTGCGGGCACAAGGCAGGGAGCAACCCAGGATAAGGCACCAACCCATCACAGGGCAGACTCACTCACACACACACACACACACATATCTATGGGCAATTTGCCTGTGAACCATGAATGTAACAACAAATGTTATTCTTTTCTGACCAATGTGGCTCTTTCATGACACATGTGATTCTTCTCAGGCAAATGTGACCGTCTTCTGACCAATGTGACTGTTTTCTGGTGAATGCGATTCTTTTTGGGCCGATGTGCTTCTTTTCTAATGAGTGTGACTCTTTCCTGGCTGCATTTGGGTGCTCCTGAGGCTTCTGTGATAAAGGGGCTTGGCATCGTTCTCTTTAGATTTAATCCAGAGACGTATTCCGGCCTCCTACTCTGTCTTTGTGTGGCTCCCTTCTCCGTTACTCTCTAACTCTCACACTCCATCTGCAGGGTCCTTCCTCTCCTGTCTCCCTCTTTATCTGCACATTCAGCCTCTCCATCTCCCGCTTATTCTCTCATTATTCTAACGCCCCTCTCTCCCTCCATCTTCCTCTGTTTGCCCGTCACTCTTGCACAGTGTCTAATGGTCTCCGCTTTCTTCCTCTGTCTGTTTGTCGTTTATTGTTCCCTCATTGCCACGAGCCTTTTGTTTATCTGTCTCTCCTTACAGAAATGGCTGACAGGATTAATACCTGTGAATTCCCGCCCATCCACCAGATGCATTTTCGGCGAAGTGAATAACTGCCTTCTCACTCTCCTAATCACTTAACACACTGGTGGGATAATGGCTACGTGCCGCCAGATATTAATAAGGGCCACTTTTACTGAGATGATGCCTTTCTGCGTTAAATTTCTAATGGAAGGTCTGTTTAATCTCCTTCATCTGGTCTGATTGGTTTACAGAAATACATCCCCCCCTCCCTCCAGTTCGCCAAGGGAACCATTGCCTAGGAATGGAGGTGTACACCAAACAGCGTGGGAGAGAGAGCCTCACCTCTGCTGTCTGCGGTTGGTAATAACTTGGGATCTGACCTTCTCTCTGAAGGCTGATGTATTTTTCACAGTGATAAATAATACAGTCTTTTAAGAGATGCCATGCTGAGTTAATCACCAGGCATAAACCTGCTATAGCGTCATAATAAGATTTGCATAACTGATGAGTAACCATATTACTACAAGTGCTTCATTACTTCTCGACAACAGGACAGAGACTGAACCTCCTGGTGAAGATCTGAGTCACATGCGTAAAGTTCATGATTCTTCATTTTAGCCAAACACCAGGTGTGTTTGGTCTCTGGCCCAGGCTGCCATCGCTCGTAATTGCATTTTTATGTAGGAAATTTCATCATTGCTTTCATACTACACACTCCTCTTTAATACTGCACACAAACCCCTGTGCTCATTCTTAAAGTTGTTGACTTTTCTCTTCTAAATACTCTTTGGGGGCCGTTCCCACCCCATGCTCTGTACATGTCTCAGTTGTCATGTTCACCCTGTGTACTCCAAAAACATGCATGAATTTGACCCGTCACTGAGTAGACGGATGAATGGAAAGATGTTTGTGGAGGTATCCATAGGGGCATGTCAGGTCATTCTGACATGGACATCAGGGTATCAGGGTTCTGGTGGTGCCATCATGTTGGCAGAATATCACAACATGCTGGCATTGAAGCAGCAGAGCCCCCTTTTGACCCCATGTAGTACTGCAGCTCACCCATGGATCCTCAGCTGTCACTGTCACAGCCTCCTCACTGCTGTCCCCGGTTCCCTTTCCCTGTTTAAGGACGCACGGCCCCGAGGACGTCATCCAGCACGCCGAGCATGAAGCCCCAGCCAGACAGAAGCAAACAAAGAGTCACAGTGCTGGAAACAAACTGCAGGAGAATGCAATTACTGGTGAACAGAAAGTCATCAAGCAAAGCGGGTAAAACGTGTTGGAGAAAAATAAGTTGGAAAGTAAACATCACACGGACATCTCGCCTTTGTTATAGCTTAGTTATTATCATTAACGTAGAAAAGGCACTTTATTCAAATGAGAATGTCAAGGCCCGTGTCACTGCTTCCGAACCAATGGACATTTTGAACTTCTTCGAAAACATTCACCCCCCTCGATGACGCACTGATTAGTATTCTGGGGTAGGACTGTCCATTCCAGTCTGGTTCACTAGGGGCGCTAGCTGCTACGAAACTCGACAGCAGACGTTGGGAACCTGATGTCTGTGGCCTTCGGCTGCTGAGGTGGATCAGTCTCCCCCCTCCCCAGGTAACTGGCAGGCCAGCTGGTCGCTGACCCCGGCGTGCCCCGGCGGGCGCTGAAAAACCACACTGTCCCCGTCCTGTCACAGAGGCGGCCCAACACAGAGGACAGGAAGTTGTACCCTCTGCGCAAAGCCCCTCACTGCTTGTAGGGTGACACAGCGCCTCCTCGGCTGACCTTCCGATTGTCCTGTTCCTGGAACCTCGTTCACTATTTCTGTATGACAGCCTTTAATTTATTTTATTTTTTTAATGACCTGGTCCTAAATACAGGGGGAGGATTAGCGAGGGGGAGTGTGCCAGCCCCCACCGTTCAAATGAATAATCTTATCCTGATTTCACCCAACCGTGGACATGCTGTTTAGACATTTAGCCTACATAGTTGTATGTACAGACAGGATCACACTCCCTGCTGCAACGGTTGGCGGTGACTGACTACAACAGGTTGCTTTGGTCAGGCATACTGCACTTGGAAAAGCATCATGAAAGTATATACCTACAAAGATTATAAAACTATTCGATAACTATTTTAGACTGCCTCCCTTTGCTCTGTATGAAGGGGAAAAGACTGATAAACACTGATAAATATTTAATAAATGGATGTCTATATTCTGTGCTTGAGCTCATGTGCCGTACAGCATCCATCTGAAGGATGTGCTTTGATTTATTTCTGACCGCTTTATATTTTATTTCGTTTCCTTTGCTACTTTATTGGTATGGATTCCAGCTCGGATGTGTGAAATCTGTTGATGCTGAAGAATTCATCGTAATCTCTTTCAAATTTGATCTCGTCCTCTTTTCCATTGAGCAATTTTATTGTCACGCTGATGTAACAGAAAAGTTATCCGATGACGCGCGCGAAGCATATATAAAACGTGTCCCGTCTGCCATTTAAAATGCACGTCGCAGTAATTAAATCGCATCATAAATGAGCGAAAGGCTGCGCTTCTGTAAAAATCGCATTAGCATCAAGGCTGCTGGCAAACAAGCCGCGCTTAGACGCTTACTCACAAATAGAAAGATAATGACAGGCCTCATGTGATGAGTGATGAATATTTATTAAGCATCCCTGGCTGCGTTGGTGCCAGCTTCTGGAGGCAGGAGGACAGGAAGTACGGGTCCTGTGACACCAGTGTCTGCTTGAAACTTCATTAATTGCCTTAACGTTAGTACTTATGAAGTTGTGCAGTCACAACGGCTCAACAAAAGGCACCTGAACTGGAACACTACAGGCATATCAGCATCGCAGTTTGTGCTTCCTGAAGTCATGCTTTCTCCTTGTATATCTGTTGACCTGTTGGCCTATACTGCTAATTCGTCAGATGCCCCAAACAAAACAGTTGACGTCTTTATCGCAGGTTGATCCATGCAAAGAGAGATGGGGGCCACTGTCATGCTGGGTGTGGGCGATCTCCTTTTCTTATCACCCTCGCCCTCCATAACTCCCGTTCCAGATTTCCTCGAGGTTGCCCTGACCTTCAGCTCTGACCAGCCTGTCATATTTCCAGAAGCGCAGAGACTCTGGGAATTATGTGATGTATTGAGCTTGAATGTCTTGAAAGAATGTGGTCTGGAAAAATGACCATGCAGGAAATTTTTTTTTTAAAAAAAAAAGATAAGGAATGTTTCTGGGGTGAGGGGAGGCAATTGAGCTGTTGGGGAGGGCAGAGATGACAGCCAATTATGGATGACAGGGACATATCGAGTGTGGTCATGGTGCCGTTAAAAGACACATGCATTCTCTAACAATGGGCTAGGGAAATACTGAATATACAGGGTCCCTGAGGGGCAACAGAAAGGGACAAATAACATTGGAAACAGCCCTGATACTGCCTGCGACAGTCATTTGGGAATCGAGTTATTTGTGCTGTATTTGTGTGTGGCTCAGAGCTCAGGCACCGCCATGCGGTTGGTGAACATAGAGATCTGCCTCATGCAAGCGGGATGTGAGAATCACAGCCGGAATCGGCAGCTCTGAACAATATCCGTGGGTTTATGGGATGTGCCTGTGAATCATGGGACAGAGAGCTGTCTCACTTATCGCTTTACCTAGCCGAGCAGGAAGACTTGCATGCTAAATGCTGATAAGACAAAATGCGGTAGGCACCTGTCATGCAGACGCACTCCTTCCGCACGTCCCTGCCTTCGGTCCTCCGGGTGCTGGGAGAACCTTTGGTACTATTTTTGTGGACTTGCTGTCCAGGTGGGTTGAGGTGGCTTCATATGATTCGTAAAAGGCAGTCATGTGGAGAAAGGTGGCAGTCAATCAGATGAGTGGCAGAGACAATAATGTTGATGACGAAACCAATGACGATGGAGAGACTAGGAGCCATGGAGGCCAATCAGAGTGCAAAACACTGACCAGCGATGTCAAGGTCTTCTGCTTTGTCTCCCTGAATGTGGCCTGTGTCCTTGAGCAGCCGACTGGTGTCCAGGCTAGCCGACCTGTGGCAGTTTAGCTTCGATGCCGTGTGTCAGAGGGCTGATTCGGGGCCGGGCCAATCTCACCGCAAGTGGGCTTCCGCTCATTCCAAACGGCGCAGTGGCCATGCTGAGATGGGCCGGACCACCATCTGGACATGCCATGGGAAGGGCGCTGGCTCCACCCGCCAGAGGGGCAGAGGCCATGAGAGGCATGTTGTTTTTGGCCCGACAGCATCTCTGAGAGCCTCAGGCAGGAAGGGTGGGTAGCAAAATCATATCGGGGGCCCCCAGATCTTGGCTCATGTTCAATAGACCATTCTCTACCTGAACACTGAATGGACTTTCGGCCTTTGATGTAATAATACTGTAACTTGATGGAGAAACATGGGTGAAGGCACATCCAAACCCTCAACCAACCCAAAACAAAGACCCAAGAGGACCTTCACTCTTTGGAGATGATTGGTCGCGTTGGAAGGCAAAAGGGAGCGAGAGTCAGGGGGATAAATGTTGGGCAGCATACCATAGATACCATAAACGGGTGGATACATTATGTGCATTTATTTACACCTGATGCTAACAGGTTCAGATTGATCCGTCTGTCGAACGGTGGAATGTTCGAGATCGATGGATACATTTGGTTCACTCGTTCAGCCCTGATTTTTCCTCGACCGACGTGGCTCGGTCCACTTTGGCTTGTCACTCACCCCTCCGTCACATGAACAAACAGTCTGGCTAGCTTATCATTGGCCATACATGTTGATGTCCTAACTACCCCCTTAGCATTCATTGGTCCCTGGAACTCAGCAAGCATCAGTAATTGTTATTTTCCTCTTCCATCTCACCATAGCAGGTGAGGCCAAGGAAGCAAAAACCCTCATTAATAGGGAACTAATTGCTGCATATTATGTGCTCAACGCCTTTGCATTCTAATCAGCTCATTAGCACATGTACCTTAAAAATGAGGCGTGCTAATTAGTCTGGGCAAGCTAAAGGAAAAGCGGCCGTTTAGCTTGGGCTACAAACATGGTCAGCAGGATAAAAATAACTAAATAAATGAGAAGCATGAAACCTCAGCGATATTAAATCCAACAGGGACAAAGAGCCCGTCACTGTGAGAAAGACTCATTCTCGACGTTGGTTGTCATAGGCCTGCTCATTATATTCCTGTTTGCTTGCTCACCTTGATGTTTATTTGGCAGATACTTTTGTCCACAATGACTTAGAGCTTGAGGTCACAGGGTAAGGGCCTCGTCCAAGGGCCCATTGAGGTCAGAAAGAAGCATCGGCCAGGGGTAAGGGCCTCGCCCAAGGGCCCATTGAGGTCAGAGAGAAGCATCGGCCTAGAGTAAGGACCTCACCCAAGGGCCCATCTCTGGTACAATCACAGGACTCAAACCCACAACCTTCTGGGTTTGGACTCAGATTTGAAACCTGCTGAGCTATGAACCGGCCAGTTAACAGTGCCATTAACTAAGCTGTTTATAATCTTAAGAAAGTCTAAATCAATGAATCAAATGCACAGTTTTCCCATCTTTTAGGGCCATATCTAAATGTACAGCACGCATAAGCCAAATGTTACATCATATTAGCCAAGTGGAGGAAAATCTTTCTGGGATCTTTGACAAAACGTATCGAAAAACTTGCCTCTACATCCTGGGACGCTTTGCTCAGGGATTGGCAATTACTGCATGCCAGCATTAATTTCGAAGCTAGCAGCTTTCATGGAGATAAGTCAGCTGAGGGGTGATTCACAGGGTTTATCACTGACTGAGTACAGTCTCCTTTCACCAGCATAATTGAATCTGCAGAAAGAAACAGGAATTTCGGGGGGGGAGGGGGGGCAGCAACTTCTCAAATCAAGTCTTTTATTTCGAGTCAAGTCTGCCTTGCACAGGTAGGCAATTTTCACCGTCGACATGGAATAATGGAAAAACTGCTTTTGCGATCAGAAATTTTAACGAGGCCCAACCCGCCAGCCAATAAATTCCTTTTCAGTGACCAACTTGCCTTTTATTCACCTGAGAAGCATCCCTTCCCTTCCACTATGCCCAGCTTCAAATCGGCCAGCCCTCTTTGTGAAAGAAATGGAGGTGGGCTTTTAAATTACCCAGAGCAAGGCTGAGCCAAATGGGGGGCCCATTATGCCTCTGTGGGACTGTCCGTGCGGAGAACACCTTTACAGTTCTATCTGCACCCATCTGAAGCTGTTAACAGTGCATCCTCGTTCACTGAAAAAGAATCCGCCAGTAACTCATTCCAAGATATTCACAGGGCTGTTGGGGTTTCCCAGCCAGCCCGCTCATCACCGCAGGGGGCATTCCGAAGTGTAGCGAGTGAGGGGGCGTGGCTCACTGCATAGACACGCCCCCCATGGTGAGCAGTGCAGGTGCTGCATGACTGCCCACCCTCAGGCTGAAGGTGTTTCTTCCCACTGACACTGGCGCTGTCTTACCATACTCACCGTGGGCTCCTGTTATGTGCATCAATGCCTATAATAACTCAGATAAACCCCCCGCATCTTATCATGTTCTGCTCTCATTTGCATGATTTAATAGCTTTTTATTTAACAAATGAATTGGGAATTTTGAAGGAAAGTTTATGTAAATGAGTCCAGGACCTTATACCTGTGAACCCGAAGTGCGTAAAGCAAACATATTATGGGCTTAATTCCCTTTGCAGACTCATTTTCCGGCGCATGGCCATTGAGAGTGTCACCAAACACAATCGGTATCATGTTTCATTGATCCGGGCCAGAATGCTGGCGCGTATATCACGCGGCTGACAGGTGAAACAGGGGTGTTACGTAACTGTGTAATGTGCCATGCATTCCGTTCCGTTCCGGCTGTGTAATGGCATCTGACAGGGCAGTGCTCCAGACCCCGCCCTAGAGAGAAAGAGATGGATGGTCCATAGAGGCTTATAGGAAATGCCCTGGGGAGAGTCATAGCATGTGGGGCTGCATGTTTGCAGAGCCTGGGGACCAGGGGCCAGTACCAGCCGTCACCCATGGTACATGGCAGGCCTGCCTGGCAGGAAGTCAAGCTGGTTAGATGTGGCTCCTGGACGATCTGCAGGTTGTGTTCTCATCTCTGCCGGGGATATTTTTATGAACTCAGACACAGCTCTGCAAAATGAAAAAGAATCGTTCTGAGCAAAAATAAACAGTGGGAGCTGACGGACTGAATTTGTCCATTAATGTGCTCATCAGCCACTTGAGGTATAACATGGGCATCAAAGTGGGAATGCGGATGCAATTGACTGGAGCGATGAGGGCAGAACTAACATGAAGGACTGCTTAAAGCCCAGCACCGGCATTGCTGTTATACCCTTGACGGGTCCTTATCCTGAAGTATTCTATTTAACAGACATAGAATAATAAGGGGAAGTGTAAATGGATTTGGACAAAAGTATCAGTTAAGCAAACAATCACATTGTTTGTGACCATAGAGTAATGCTGGGCAATGCTGACCTAATTGGCATGTGCTGATATTTCCAGTGAAACATCGCAGCGCTAAAACATCGCTACAGTGAAACATCACAACAATGACACTTTGCAACAGTGAAACATCACAATAATAAAACATTGTTACAGTGAAACATCACAACAGTGACACATTGCAACAGTAAAACATCGCTACAGTGAAACATCACAATAATAAAACATCGCTACAGTGAAACACTATCATGACAGTGAAATTTCACAACAGTGAAACACACCTACAGTTAAACGTAGGTACTGTGACACGTCAGTCCTCTGAAACATTGCCACAGGAAAATATCGCTACAGTGAAACATCACAAAGGACGTGGGGTGGGGTTGGTTCATCTTGTAAAGGCATTATAAATTTTTTATATAGTTTCTTTTGCACTTTTTAAATGACTATTCATAAATTCATTAAGTACTTAATTACTATTAATTTATTACTATTGCTATTTTTCGCACACTTGAGCCCATTCACCGCCTGTCCTCCCTACTTGCCTGCTCTTTCCTCACTTTTCCTCCGCACAGTCTGGTGTGAGTCTCACATTGTGCACTGCAGCACCTAAGCCTGTTATTTTGAGCGCGTCAGTGAATGCACTTAGGCACTCATAAGGTGGAGCCTGTTTAATCGAATTTAACCAGGCAAATTTAGTTGTTTTGTTTAGTTTGTATAAGATTTACTAAAATAAAAAAAGTTTTCCACTTTATTGTGCAGTAAAGTCTTGACTGCTTATATACTGTGTTAATTGAGCTTGTGTGAATGTAAAATGGAAATCCAGAGTTTTAGCTATATCAGTATAATGATGAAGAATTATTTGTTTGAGACCAGCCATAGCTGAGAACGGGAGAGTTTTAACCCTCACAAATGAAGACTCAGTCCCTAATTTACTCAAGCAGGTGCAAACCAGGTAGATTTACAAATAATCTTTTTGTGTTGGCATAGCAGAGACACTGGGAGTGTCGGTGCAGATGGTGGGGGGGGAGGGGTGGGGTGACGATGCTGGCTGAACATGATGATGTCTGTCAGCCATCAGGAATGGATGATGGCATCGTCCGTCGGCCCAGCTGTACCACTAAGTCTGATCTAATTCAGCTCCCTGTGAGACTAGGAGAGCCGCAGCCACCCATAGTGTGAAGAAGTCACTTACGAGAAGGCCGGAGCGAGGAGATCACCTCTGTGAAGGCCACAATGAGGAGACCACCTCCATGAAGACCGCAGTGAGGAGGACGCCTGACCCCTGAGAAGGCCGCAGTGAGGAGGACGCCTGACCCCTGAGAAGGCCGCAGTGAGGAGGACGCCTCCCTCTGAGAAGGCCACAGTGAGGAGGCCGCCTCCCTTCGAGAAACCCGTAGTGAGGAGGCCACCTCCAAGAAGACCACAGAGAGGAGGACACCTCCCTCCAAGACACCCGTAGTGAGGAGGCCACCTCCAAGAAGACCGCAGAGAGGAGGACACCTCCCTCCGAGAAGGCCACACTGAGGAGGACACCTCCAACAAGACTGCAGAGAGGAGGACACCTCCCTCCGAGAAGGCCACACTGAGGAGGACACCTCCTTCCGAGAAGGCCACAGTGAGGAGGCCACTTCCAAGAAGACCGCAGAGAGGAGGACACCTCCCTCCGAGAAGGCCACACTGAGGAGGCCACCTCCAAGAAGACCGCAGAGAGGAGGACACCTCCCTCCGAGAAACCCGTAGTGAGGAGGCCCCCTCCAAGAAGACCGCAGAGAGGAGGACACCTCCCTCTGAGAAACCCGTAGTGAGGAGGCCCCCTCCAAGAAGGCCACACTGAGGAGGCCACCTCCAAGAAGACCGCAGAGAGGAGGACACCTCCCTCCGAGAAGGCCACACTGAGGAGGCCACCTCCAAGAAGGTCGCAGTGAGAATACAGAGAAGGATGCTGATAAGTTTATAAGCACATTGCTGTCACCGTGATGATTTTTCACCTGTCGGAGTGCTTTGTACTCTCCCCCGCCCAGCCGCTTCACCCCTCTGACCCCTGACCCCCTGGGCAGGAGCCCGAGCCACCTGCTCTAATTGGATATTGCCCTTGCTACAGAAAGACCACACCAAGGTGAGCAAAAGTCACTATAATCAGCTTACCTTCGGAGCCTGTGGTGTTTCATTATTCAAGGTAATGACCTGATTTCCACTTAGTCAATATTCAAGCTTGGCCTTTGTTTCACCCTTGAATTTAAGCCATTTTTAAAAGCAGGATATGTTGCTTTTGTTGTGTTTATTGCCTGTAGTGTCTTACTTGCATCTATTTCAGTTCTTCTTTTTTAAACTCTTTTTTGCTGTGGTTAAGCTGCCCACCAAGGCTTTATTAGGTGGATCCTGGTGTGATCAGATATATTTTAGGCTGGTGTTTTAGCAGGGCTTGTATTTTATCTCCAGATAGAGGGGGATAAACAGACCAGCAGCAAAAAAACTGTCCAGAATCACAATGAGAATGAGAGTTGTGAGAATGTGAATGATCAAGACCTGTGATATCACAGTGAGTGATCAAGTCCTGCGAATTCATGGAGAGCAATGAAGACATGTGACATCACAGTGAGTGCTGAAGACCTGTAAATTCATGTACATTGATGAAGACTTGTGACCTTACAGTGAGGGATGAAGACCTGTGAATTTATGGAGAGTGATGATGACCTATGACCTCACAGTGAGGGATGGAGACCTGTGAATTCATAGAAAGTGATGACAACCTGTAAACCTCCTATTTTGTTATGAAGACATTACCTCATGCAGAGTGATGAAGGTATGGACCTCATACAAAGTGATGTAGATTCTGAATAACGACCAGTGAGCTCTCGTTGAGCGGTGAAACTAAACAGCACCACAGGGATAAATGCCATCGCTCTGAGTACCTTTGTGTTATCGCCTTTTGACTGGTCCTCTGCAGGGCCAAGTGGACCTAAACCATGCCAGAAAAACACACCCTCAGTAGGAGAGAAGCACCAGAAGCCCTCAATGTGTGAAACGAGTACTGCAGACCACACACGTTCATCTGCTGGCTGACACCGCAGTGAGGAATGACTCATCCACTTCCCGGAAGACTCCGTAGGTCTGTATATGGGGTTCATGCCACGAAACCTGAGAACATCCTCCTCCATGAAGTTCTCAATGGACTGCTCAAACTTTGGTGCATTTTTCACCCTCATTTTCTCAGTATTTCGACTCAAAGACCTATACGCCTGTGCCGCTGTCCACAGATACCCCTCAGTGGAAATGGTTTTCCACCAGATTGACATGCCGACACGGTGACACCTTATCACACGGTCATGTTGTTCCTGTGCAGTTCCTGCTAATTCGCCGTGGGGCACATGTGTTGGGAACGGCGATATGTATAAAAATAGGCGGAGTATATGTTTGTGTCTGTCATCGTTACGTAACCCGTGCCTGGGGCTAATTAACTGGTACTGAAGTGTGACCTGCTGCAGACGTGATTGAGCAGTGATGCCCTCCAGTGATCTGCATGCCCCCCACCCCTCCATACTGTTATCGCCACACTGGGTCTCTCACTCCTTGTTCCGTACCTATTACCTTGATCATCGCATGTGGCTCATGCTGGGGGGGTTCATTCTCCCTTCTCAGCTAGCCGTCAGTCTGGTTGCACTGTGCCTTTAGAGCTGGGGGGGGGGGGGGCACGGGCCACTCCCACATCGCAGCAGGGGCTGGGAGAGTGAGTGAGTCACCCCCAGAGGCGGGGCTGCAAGATCGCTGGAGGTGGGGGTCACGCCGGTTGGGGTGGGGTCAGCATTCAAGGGTTGAAAGTTACCTTGTCAGCCTTGGTGACTGACCCCCATAGAGAAAAGCAGCTGTACTGTCACAATTCCTTCAGGGTTGGGGGGGACAGGGGACACTTCTGCAAGCTCTCTGTTGCCTCTTCAGGGGAGTCCAGAAACACACACAAACGTTTACATTCATATCTGTGTCTGTCTATGGGCAAAACCCTAATCCCAACAACGACAACCTGAACCCCTACCCAGTCCTAACCTTAACCATAAGTAACCAAATAAAATACAAGAGTTCAGGCGTTTTTAATTTTTTAATTGCAGTCACAGATTTTTTAATAAAATTGACTGGAAAGGTGGTCCCGACAACGTTAAAATAACCCACGCACACACACGCACCAAATCCCTCATTACACAGAGATATAATCGCTGGTCTGTTCGATCCTCATGTTTTTCTGAACAAGCCACACCGAACAGATCAATGAACCCAATTTTACCCCATTACGTAACACCAGGCAGCAGGTATTCAGCTGCTGTCTGGGTCCATGCTGCCGGTCTGTGCCTCACTGCAGTGATTTCCTCCCACTGTGCCCCCCATGGGGAGATGCAAACTCACACCTGGTTTGGGGGGGGAGGGGGCTTCACGTACTACAGAATCATTCTGATTGGCTGGAATGGCTGGTCTCACATTCCCCAAACTCTTCTAAACAGAACAATGTCGCAGCAGAACATGGAGCCAGGCAGTGCCAAAACGCAGTCCCTCCAGGCACCCCGAGCAGTCTGAACCGATTTACCCAGATGTCTCTGGGCTGAAGATCGTTCTTCGTAGCGGTGGAATGCTGTGGGATATTACGTCCTTCTGGTCCTGGCAGATTACTGACTGTTACAAGAGCCTCGGGTTCTGTCTGCGTCGCAAGCCTGTGTCCCGTCTCACCGGGTACCTGTCCAAGTGTGTTTCTCTTCATGTGACCAAAGACTGACTTTTGCATTGTCTTATTTTTATGGGGGTGGGTGTCAATGGCAGCTCTGAGAACGTCGGTGCTTTTATCCTGACGTTCCTGAAAGGTTGGGGGGGCAGGGCGGCTGCCTAGGGGCCCCAAATGAAGAGGAAGTGATCAGAGTTTTCCTGGCAGGGGGGCCCCCTAAAAGGGTTAGTTTGTGCCTGGATGAAGGACTGTGTTAGAAAGCCTCACAGAAACATCTAAAAGACTGACGGGTTATTTGCTCTTACGTGGACTGACATGCCGTGGCGGGAAGCAGGTGGCAGACCGCTCCATCGTCATCGTCACCATGTCATCGCCATCTCTCATTGTCCCCAGAAGGGATCGCAGCTGACGAAAGCGCAGAGGGACCCCGTCATTACCACCGCACCTGTGCTGAAAAACACCTGCGGGAACGCAGCTGCGCAGAGCTGCCTGCGACACTAATTAAAGCGGCCGAGTAATGCGAGTCTCAGTAATCTGATTAGCCGTCTGCCCGCAGGTCCGCTCCGTACGCAGAAATTACGAATTTTACTGGTTGGCTGCGTGGAACAGAGGCTTAATATTCACATTAATTACATCGGTATGTCTGGCTCTCTGTCCTCTTAGTTGTGCATATTCAGTTAAATGCAGAAAAGTGTGTAAGTTAATCAGTAAAACTACTGGCTAGAAGATACTGTACTATACAGTGTATTATACTACTTCTACACTATTAATGTAGAAGTAGCACAGAATGTAGGTAAAAGTCATTTAAACTTTATAGTGAATCGGCCATTTTGTGGTGCTCTTCGAATTCTTGACTGTAAATTTCATTTACAAAGTCGGCACAAAGTGCAGCAGAATGCAGTGTATGGAAGCTGGACTCTATATTGATCAACAATCAGGCATGTGTGTGAGTGTCAGAACCACATCTGAAATAGGGCTTCTGGTGCTTTAAGAACAAACGGCTATTTTAATTTAGTTTTTGATTGCTTTACATTTGTAATGTTAATTCTCAATTAACAGAGTAGAGCTGTGGACAAAAGTTTTGAGAATGAAACAAATATTAATTTTCACAAAGTCTGCTGCCTCAGTTTTTATGATGACAATTTGCATAAACTCCAAA
>JAODJX010000065.1:33639283-33650591 GCA_026776945.1 Isichthys henryi
ATTACCTCATGTCGAATCCCCGTGTTCCCAGCTTTTTCTAGTTATGTTAATTAGTTCTGTTTATTTATGTCCTTGTCTGTATGCCTTTTGTAGTTCGGACATTGACGTCTAAATGTTGCTACTGTTCTCTGTGTTCCTGATATATTTGTGTCCATCTACATCCGTATTTTGTTTAATGTTTCTGATTAATGTCGGTCTATTATGCTTCACATCTATGATACATTACTTTGTATTTTGGTTTATCTGTACCTGTGTTTTGTTTAATGTTTATTTTTTCAGATCAATGTTTAGTCACCTTTAACACCTCCCTCTCCTATTTAAACATATCCCTGTCTGTAAAGATAGCTGTGTGTAGTCTGGTTATGGTATTAAGTTGTTTTTTATGCATTATATGGCACTTTAAACATTTCGCCTGCTACAAATGCGCATTTGATTCTCTTGGTGAAACTGTTGTCACTGGTATGTGGTATGAAAAATGCAGCGTGATCCTGCCTCCCTGGCTAGTTTAGGAAGGTATCTGCCAGCAGATGGTGACCTGGAAGTCGTGGGTTCACGTCCCCTGGGTTCTTTCTGTTGTACCCTTGAGCGGGTTGAGTGGGGATTCGCTCTAGGAAACCACCCAGCTGCCGGAACGGAACTCCTGTTTGAATTTGCTTCGGATTTGTCAGTGAAGCGTAATCGATGACTGTGAAGCAGGTGACCTGTCATGAAACATTTCATTCCTTCAGCAGGACCTGATAAGACGTTTTCGTGGTTCAGAGCATGTGTTGTATCCATGTCACATATAGAAAATATTTCTAATTTCTACAGTATCCCAGGACCTGGTACCTTCAGCCTCTGTGCCTTTAGCATTTAGCCTTTTCTGCTGTCTGCGGGCTTCGATTCCACTGCGCCCCGGGACCCTGTAGGCAGGCAGTGAAGCAACACCTCACTTTCCGTCCTCCTAATAACTCACAGAGCCCAAAGAGATTAATTCAGGCAGAACTACGGCTGGTTAATTTAAGCACGTGGAGAAGGGTTTGGTTAAATTTGGCTGGTAGCTTCTCCTGCATTTAATCTGGCCTTACTCACAGGTGCGGTGATGAACTGTTTTACCATGGCGCTGACAATACACTGTGAATCATAAGAGACCCTGAAATGTGTATTAACGCACCACCACCTCAGTCGTTTTAATGCCTGTTTTATTATTTAGCCAGCAAAATGAATGCAATATTCAGGAGAATAATCTAATTAAACCTCGAATTACGACTTGCCCTGACAGGTATTGTAAGTTTTCCTTTTTTAAGAGCATTTATGTATGAATCCTTCAGCGAGCAGAAATAGTATTTGGTAATTTTCCTTTCTTCCCCCCTCAGATCCACTCTTCAGTATCAGAACCGATGTATTATGCATGATGTCCCCATCATGTATCGCACACACAGAAATGATATATTTTGATCCCTTTTCACCGCATTAATATTGATGAGATTTAATTCTTGGAGCTTTCTTGAGCGCTTTGACATCTTGTTGTGCCGAAGCTGGAATGGAGTCGCTTTCACTCACAGCTGACGCACTCCTGCACCCAGGCCACCGTACTGCACTCTCCAGGCTGCGACCCTCTGTCCCACCATGCCTAAAGGGCATAAGCTGGGCTTTAAGGGCCAACAGACGTGGCTATTCTGCCAAGGCCAGGGCTCGAACCCGCGACGTTCCGATCATTGATACAGAGGCTTACCCACTGACCTGCTGCCCACATTATTATGAAGCATTGATATTATAAGGTATTGATGGACTGTTCTGGCTCTTTCAGCATATACACTATGTATACTGGATCATTATTATTACTGGAAAGTATTGAATATTATTAAGTATTGATTTCAGTCTCGCTTCGTCTCTTTCAGCATATATATACAATTTATGTTTATTTTCTCATAATACATCAGCGCCCTGCCGGACTGGCGGTGATGAACATCGCTGGCAGTCGGGGAGGTCATTAGGCAGAGAAGAGCGGCGTAAGGCGGAGCGCGGCGGCCGTCTCTCGGGCGCCGCCCCCCAGGTCGCTAATGCGACGCCTCCACTGCTCAGTCCGCGTCCGTCTCACGCACGATACGGGAGATTTATCGCTTGGCTTTAACTGTATGGTAAAATAGCACATTAAGCAGATGATATTGAGGTGTTGAAATTATTATGCCTACTTGCAGAAAAGTGGCGGAGACCTTAATTAAATGCAAGGTCTCAGTTATACATCACTGACAGCCTTGCACAGTCCACTTACCAAATCAGGGTGCCGGCCGTTTTTTTTTTTTTAAAGCTACAGATTGAACATCATTTCTGCTCTCTCCATTTTTAAAAGCTTCTCCTTAAATTGAGTTTATTTAGTTGCCTCACTAATGGTTTTATCCGAAATGTTGTTTCGCAGTTGTTTTAATGCGGAGATTTTCAATTAAGCACCGATTACTGCCGGAGACCTGATGGTATTTGAACTCACGGGCTCCCCTAAAAATTGTTATTGGCGTTTTTCTGTGTGGCCTTACTTATAAAATATCATCCATATTTACCGAAGCCCTGATGGATTCACGAAGTGTATCTCAAGTGACGTTAAAGTGCGGGACGTGCAGTTTTATGTTCTATTTTTGGTGGTTAATAAATTCCCATCGTGTTTCACTGCACGTGGCAGATCATTGGATAGTCCTGGTAATCTTTGTGATGCTGCTAGCAGAGTTATTGGGTTATTATTAGACTGGGTAGATTAGGCGAGTAATAATAGGCCAATTGTACAGGTGCCTGAACAGTAATTCATTCCTTCATTTCATCTTCTACGGTACAGTGTCCTGTGTGGTGTATTTAAGTGTCTTCTGTATTTTTAGACATATATTAAAGTCCATCACTTGCTTGTCCCATAACAGTTTTACTAATCGTGCACCTACAGTAATCACCTTTTAGAGTACAGTCCACCACAAGGTGATTTAATTTTTAAGAATCATTTAATTTCAGTTCTTCTGTGTCGAGCTTTGCAGATTTTACCTTGACCTTGTGAATCCTGAATGAAGTGAGACCATCTAAGAAAACCAGGCTGTGATCAGAGGTATATTTGGAGATGAAGGGCAGAGCCACAATGAGCTGGGGATGTGGGGCTGGGAGGCGGAGCCCCGGAACGGGGTGGGGCTGGGAGGCGGAGTCCCGGGAGGGGGCGGGGCTGGGAGGCAGAGCCACTGAAGGGGGCGGGGCCCCACGTCTGCAGAGGTTAGTGGACCTCAGGATCCTGTATGACAAAACAGAGGCAGGTATGAAGATGGCGAAGGCCTTCTGCAGTATGTGTAAATCATCGCTTCAGCCCGCCTGCGGATCTGCATGATGAGCTGATTTAACGAGCACTCTTGAAAGCTCTACATAACCGCCACGCCTGAGCTCCCGCCCCGTTAGACTAGTCAGGGAGGGCTCCTGAGGCGGGGGCCTTGCCAGCATTTACCTTACTGCTTCTCCAGTGCTTACTGCGTCTCCAGTGGCATGCAGTCAAGCAAACTGGTACTCTGGACTGCCTTTTATATATATTTGTGGACTGGGGATGGATGGATGGATGGATGGATGGATGGATGGATGGATGGATGGATTTTGTCCTTTTCCACCTCAGCTTTTAGCTCGCATCCCCTTCTCATGAAGGACCAACAGCAGGCAGTCTCACACAGGTGAGACTTTCATTACAAAGAGAATTTACTTCTCCCAGACCCACTACTGCAGTGCCAGTGACAGCTGCTTTACGGCGTCGTCCCTTGCAGTGTCCTTGTCTGTCTTGCATAGCATAAGAACCAGAGGTGCATTTAACTGAAATCAGGATAATTGTATCCTTGCCTGACCTCTAATGCAGCCAAAAAAAACAAATGCATATATATTTGAATTACCGATTGTGTCCTCTGCCAGTTCTTTCAAGGTGCTTTTTACATATTCCATTCTCTTCCCTTAAATTATCCTTGAATTATCCTTTTATTCAATCCGTTCGTATATCCTTCCTATAGCTTTCAGTCAGCCCTGTGCGTAAAGAATGTTAGGGTTTGTGACACAAATGTGAACTCCTTTACAGTAGCGATTCTCAACCCATGGGTCATGGCAAGTTCTGAAAGGGATGCGAGGCAGAGTTAGAAATGTACATTATTTTAGAACCAGTAAGCTCCTACGCTGATCCACGATCAGATTTCCCGGCCCCAACCCTACAATTAACCTTTATAAATGGGTATTTGGTCTGCAAATGATTAGTGTAAAACTACTGAACACTCAACCAATCCAAGAAGCCAAGCCAAAGATGCTTAATTTAAAATTCACTGGTACGTACAATCAGATTTGTTCGATCAGATTCGATTATGCATCAATTGGCATAAATTGCATCGCGTGCTTGATCATAGCGTTAATTTAAACCTATACTTGAAATAGGGTCACGGCTGATCTGGCCTGGTAAAAAAAAAGGGTTGCAGAGAGTGTCATTTGTTCTGAAGTTTGTCTTTACTTGAAAGCTTTAGGCTATACTGGGTTGCATCCAGCCTGTTGACTGTGACGTTTGCTGATTCTCTGCATGACGGGTGATAGGGTGGGAGTTTGCTAGCACACCCCGGTGGTAGTGAGAAGCTGTCAGGGAACTTTATCCCCTGCACCCAACAGGTTGAACATGCTTTTCACTGGCTACTTTATTTAGCCAATAGGGCAGTGACTGGCAGCAGTAGGTAAATCGCACCAACCACTGACTTGAAAGCTCTGCCTTCCCCATTACTACCAAACGGCACTTTCTTCTGTGGCTTTACGCCGTAATAGGGCCCAATCGGCAGCATAAGACTGGCTAATGTTCCCTGTACCAGCGAGCGTTTATCTTAATGTTTTTTTCCGGTGCGCTTTTGTCCTGCCCACTTGATCTTCCATGTTTTAGAAGGTCACTAAGTGGTGGAGAACGTGAGGAGACACAGCAGGAACGCAGATGGTGCCACCGCACCACGCTATCTTCTCAAGAAATTAAACCAAGAAGCGCCTTGGTGCTTTGGGGGTAGTGCTGCCTTTTGGCCCCTGGGGGGCCCCCTCCCTGTCTGTGTGTTATATTTAAGCTGTCTGCTTGCCGTAGCGGCTCCTCTCTCACATAGGAGAAGGGAAATAATTGGAAAGAATAAATGTAAATTGCCGGAACACTAAGGGTGAATTAGTGGCTGGAAATCGGAGCTCTGTCTGGTTCTTGGCAGCCGCTGTGGCTGTATCCCCGCCTACGCGGCGGGGGGGTGGGGGGAGATTGGGACTTCCCTGTGAAATTGACAGCGTTGCTAGCTGGAGGGCTCATCCCTTGGTTGGTCCTCCTGCCTGAAATATTTAACCAGGAAAACGCGGCTAAGCACAGAGTGGCCCGAATGGATTTACAGCCGTCATGTTTCTGCTGCATCGCCGATCGGTCTGTCTCAGTCCATCAGTCTCGGTCCGCGGCTGCGGCTCTCCGTCTTCAGCATTTCCGAGGCGGTCAAATTCCACTGCACCCATTGTTTTGTCTCTGAGAGCTGCCGTGCTGCTCTGATGCCGCGCCATTAGCATTCTGAGTCTGCCAAAGGGGGTCTGCATCCTTTTGATGTGTTAGCTTGTTTTTTTTGTCACACGGGACTTAAGGGAGCCCCCAATCCTCTCCCCACGACACATCTGATCTACTGGTCTGTGAGGCACCTGGCCCTGTGTTGATAAAGGACAGCTTGAAGGTCCCAGGATGCACCTGGCACGGTGTCGATAAAGAGCAGGCTGCATCTCCCAGCATGCTGTGCGGCAGGGCGAGCGTGCTGTCGATGGCAAATATCACGTCTGCTCTGGCATGATGTGTGCCTCACGTCCTCCATGTTGTCCCGTCGGCCTTCCTGCCAATTCAGGGGCCTTCCCCCCTCCCCCAGCCTGGCTGCCCCTTTCTGTACGGGTGCACATACTCTCCATAGCCGGTAGCATTCATTACCAAGTCTTTGCAGCTCCAGAAAATGTCGAGGTAGATTCTTATCAAGCCCTTTGAGCTCATTAGGTTGCATCAAGAAAACTTAATCAAAGCTGCTGCATTTGGCTCCGCCCAGGATCCCTTCAGCCCGTGTCATTTGGCTCCGCCCATGAACCCCTCAGCCTGCTTCGTTTGGCTCCACCCACGATCCCTCCAGCCCGATTCGTTTGGCTCCGCCCATGAACCCCTCAGCCTGCTTCGTTTGGCTCCGCCCACGATCCCTTCAGCCCGTGTCATTGGGCTCCGCCCATGAACCCCTCAGCCTGCTTCGTTTGGCTCCACCCACGATCCCTCCAGCCCGATTCGTTTGGCTCCGCCCATGAACCCCTCAGCCTGCTTCGTTTGGCTCCACCCACGATAGCTTCAGCCTGCTTCGTTTGGCTCTGCCCACGATCCCTTCAGCCTGCTTCGTTTGGCTCTGCCCACGATCCCTTCAGCCTGCTTCGTTTGGCTCCGCCCATGAATCTCTCAGCATGCTTCGTTTGGCTCCGCCCAGGATACCTTCAGCCTGTTTCAGTCCTCCAGGGTCTTCGGGTTGGTGATGCCATCATAAGACGCCATCACCGGCCCCAGCACATGCCGCTGTTGTTATTTGCTGCTGGGCGAAGGTGCGTCCTCTTACATTCTCAAACCCGATAAAATAAAACCCCTACCCCCTCACCCCAGCATGAGGCACCGCAGTCACGAATGTGTAAGATCAACGGCTCCGTTACTTTTATTTTCATATTTCTTTTCAGAATGGAAAGGAAATATTACTTCATTGGAGTCATGCTCTGGGGGGGGGGGGGCTGATGCTCCAGTCCACCGGCATCCTGTTATATTCATTTGTAAACACAAACCAGCGCGGTGGGGGGACCAAGGGAGTGGCGAGTGGGTGGGATAAGCACACGAATAAGGATTTGCTGACATCACAGCACATTTCTTTGGGGGGTGGGGGGCTTAAAGCAGACCCTAAGGGCAGTGAGCCCTGCTCTGTACAATAAGACAGGATTGTACTTCAAATAATTGATTTAGGTGACATTGTCTGTTTAAAGGGCATTTTATTTATTACTGGAGTCATTATCATACCGGCATTGTACTTTTTTCTCTTTTATGAGCACTAATAGTAACAATTACCAGGATAAGAAAATGAGAGCAGGAGCCACACAAAATATAAAAAAGAGAAGGGCTGTGTGCGGCCTTCCCGGATGGGTGGGGGTGCAAAACATCTAAATAAATATCCTAAAAGTGCTCTCAACACTTCAGCTTCCTCTCCAGAGTCGTGACACCACCAGTGGGGGGCGGAAGGGGGCCTACAATGTGTACCTTACATCTATTCCTGATTTTTTATGTCCTCATGGGAATGGGTGGGGGGGGGGTCCTTTTATCTGGTCTGAATCGACTGCCAGGCTAATGTGTTCCCTGCACAGATGGGACTGCCTTCTCGCTCTGCTGCCTCTCCCGCATGCCAGCCAAGCCGCCAACCGCGGGAGAAAATCTGCATGGAAATGTTCTCTTAAAAAGGCAATTTACACATCAGCGCGGTTTGTTTACGTTTCGTACATTACCGCACGGGAATAAACAAACACGTAAACAAAAGCGGGCTGGCATGCTCGCAGGCGGGTGGGGGTGCAGCGCGAGGTTTCATATGTAAATGTGCAGCACTCTGCGGGACACATGCCTGCTCGTCGTGTCTCCGCGGGTTTGAAAGTGCCCCCGACAGGCAGAGTGATGGCGCGTGTCACTGGGAGGTCCTGATTTTTTTTTTGGATATGTGCGATATATCAGGGCTGGCCATCTGGCCCGAGAAACCCACAAATGCAGTCTGGAGCGATGGAATCTTCTTTCCAAGACCTTGGGCTAGTCTGAGCCAGAAGAAGGTCGCCAGGCCTGGAAATGTCAGTGACTTTGCGGGCAGAGATGCAGCCCTGTTTTCTTCAAGGGCTGATCAAGCATGAGCCGGCTGTCGGGGCCTTTCAGTGAGGTGACTAGTCAGAGATCTGCCGGGTGTGTCCCCCCCATCTTTTGATGGACTTCACGGTTTAACCACACCTGGAAGCTTCTCCTCATCCAGTTCTTATACAGCCAATGATATTTTGAGAATACCTCTGCCTTCTGACTCATAAATACCGTGTGTAACAACAGGAGTCTGCATACGTTTACCTGCTGAATTCACAAGCATGGAATATTTTGCTGCTGTTCTGGCCTGCCCCGTGGCACAAAGCCAGCGGTGGGATCATTATCTCCCTGAGAATGGAGGCCTCCCCGACACCACGGCCAGAGAGAATGGCGAGCTAGCAGCAGATAAGCAGCTGTTTCCAGCTGACCGTACCGTGATTTCCGTCACTGGCTTCCTCGTGCCTCATCCTGAGAGACGTTTGGCGTTTTCCATTTTCCCATGTCCAATATCCCAGCTCTGTACCGACTGCTTTTCACCAAGGAAATGGCCGGATTCTGTATCCACGGCAATTTCGTATGTTCCTATGGAGACGAGAACATTTCCATCCCACCCAAATCTAAGCTGCTTCCCCTACAGCCTTGTGCAGATGCTTTTCCCCATTTAGTCAAAAAGAAATTAAGAGTTATGTTTATAAATACTCTTGTTGGTAATTATGGCAATATTTGGATATATCAAGGGGTTAAAAGAAAGGAGAGAATTTGGGTGAAGATATTTGATACCAGGATTATTACTGGTTGGGACTGAGGATTCACTCCTTATCTGATGCATCCCGGTCGATTCTTTGGGGTCTGGTGCAGCTCTGGTACGGCAACCCTTATCAAGCCAGACAGATGGACATGAAGGCTACATGTTTATAGAGAAAATGACACACGGTGGGGGGTGTAGGGGGAGCTGCCAATCAGAGCAGGGGTCATCGGGGTCACGGATGGCACCAGCCGGAGAACATGTGGCCTGAACACAGCTGTTAACTGCAGGATCGTCGAGGAGTTTCGGGAATTAAAGGATGGTAGCTCAGGAAACAAAGTGTGCAAGATCAAACATTAAGACACTCAACACGCCTGAATTCCCGTGACGATGTGTGGTAAACGGCCATTAAAAAGCTTGCTTAAGTTAATTATAGTCCTGATTAATATATTATTAGTTGGAAGGTCTTGATTAAAGAGGCTTAGTTTTGTTCTCAGGTGTTTGTAACCTAACAGTACATTATGCTTGTAAATCACTTTTTTTTGGGACTGGGGCCTCAGTGATAGAGGACGGTGCCTGTAGTCTATAAAGCCCTCATTTTCATCCTTGCAATCTTAGCTGTTCAATTTATTTTTCAATCTTTTGAGACCTTCTTCTGCATGTTCTCATGCATAATTTAGCATTGCATGAACCGGGTGTTTTGAGATTTCCTTTCGCGTCTCGGGCTTTTCTTAAACCGCGGAATGGCGTTCCGTTCCTCCCAAACTTTTCCCTTGCTATTCCCCTTTGAGTTAGCCAGGTCGAGGATACTCGGAAAAGTCTCGTATCTCAGGATTTCAGGCAGCCCGCTCCTCAAGCGTGTGATTCCTGTCATCCCTGCCTTCTGAGAGTTGCGTATACTTCACGTTGAATCTTGACTGTCCTCCATTATCCTCGTTAAGAGCGTGTATGAGGTTTGTTTTCAGTCTTTGTCCTGAGTGTGTGTGGTTTAATCATAATGCATTTATTTAGTATTTATTGCACTGACTACTTTTGGCCAACAGGGGGCCACAATCCTCAGGGGGCCCATACAAATGCTTGGTTTGAGTGGTCGTAAACACTGCTGCTGTCCTCTAGAACCGCATCTGGTGCTCAAATGACCCAGGGACTGGACAAAACTGGAAATCACATCATCTATCCATCCATCCTTCCATTCTGAATTATTTGATACAGGGTTGTTTTGACAATCATTTCCGTTTGAGCGTAGCAAGAATGAAGAATAATCTATAAAAATGTAGCCTGTTAATCCATGTCCTTAACTGATAAGGGATGTCTGGAATATCCATTGAGGGTATCGGGGGGGGCGGGACACTGAAGGCTACAGGTGCAAGGCAGGGAACAACCATGGATGGGATGCCAATCTGTTGCAGGGCACACTCACACACCATTTACTCACACAAGTACACCTGCAGGCAATTTAGTAACTCCAATAACCCTCAGGCACCTTTTTGGATTGTGGAGGGATGCCAGAGAACCCAGAGGAAACCCCATGATGATACGGGGAGAAAATGCAAACTCCACACACACGGACCCATGACAGACACTCAAATGCTGGTCCCAGAGGTGCGAGGCAACAGTGCCAACCACTGCACCACCGTGGCTCCCTTGCAAGACACACTCTGCATCTAATGACCAAAAACATGAACTCACTTTAAAAACATCCCCAAATATTTATTGTAAAGGTAAACACAGGACCTCTGCCAGAAAAATAAAACTAACATAGACTAATCATTACTTCCAACAAGAAATGAGAACTAGATTTCATAAAGGTTTGTTTCGTCCAGGAGTAAATTTAGAAATAATTACCTCTGTTGCTATCCTCAGGAGGGTTTCAGCACAAAATGGGAGAATGAAACAGAAACACTTACAAAATACAAGCTTCCTAACTGGAATTACATCACATTTTAATTAAAAGTATTCCCATTCTAATTTAAGGGAAATATATCCAGCCCTTTGGCATATTACATGGGAATGAAGTACCAGCTGGTCATTAGAAAGTTGGAAAAATGTTTACTGTGTTCAGTATTTAAATGCAAGTAGTAACGCAACTCTGGGCGATGATTAAACGGGGGAACTGTCATCCACGCGCAACAAATCTGTCTGTCTACATCAAAGCATATTCTACACAGAGAAATATCTTTTCTTGGACTTAAATGGTATAATTACCCAAGGACTAGCTAAAGCCAGGGAGCAGGCGAGTGGAGGGATCGTGAAATTGACAAATATCTCATTGGCTTAAATACTGAGTTTAATCAGCTGTGTTTAAGTTCCTTTCCTGCTGTCATTCTGACAACTGAATCGGCGTGTTACTGTAAAGCGTGTGACAGCTTCAAGGTTTTTGGTCTGGTTTGGCTTCTCTGCTTCGCTTATTTGAATCTATGTTCTTTGTGGCGAAGAGGGTTTGAAGCGATGAGACGACCAGGCTGTTTGGTGACCGTATGTGGATAGTTGCCATTGTTAACATACACCGATCAGTCATAACAATAGAATCACCAGCTTATTGTTGTGTAGGTCCTCCTCGTGCTGCAAAGGATGTAATGGACTCCATGAGACCTCTGAAGGTGTCCTGTGGTATCTGGCACCCAGACGTTAGCAGCTGTGAGGTGGAGCCTCCACGGATCAGACTTGTTTGTCCAGCACATCCCACAGATGTTCGGTCTGATTGAGATCTG